>APFE031159406.1:0-61001 GCA_000404065.3 Pinus taeda
TTAGATCTCACAGATCAACAACTGAGATTTAGTCACATCGGCAACAACCCTTTTAGAGCTATCAGAACTGAGGCTTGGAGATTTGAAAAGAGCCAGGAGCGATTAATTATGGACCATTGGATCGTGGCCAGATCAATGGTCACGATTTAAATTGCGTATCAGTGATTGGAGGTGCCAAAGGTGGTGGTTTATGAATGTTGCGCTATCATGACATCAATATTCAGTTATCAACATTAGTGATAAATCGACAATCGGGCATTAAGAGATTCAAAGATTGGAGGAGTAATGCGACGAAGAGTCCAGTGATAAGTTGCACCCAACGACATATATAAATGAAGTTTGATAACATTTGAGTTCCATGTATATGATCCAGAGTTGAAATTCCATGTATTTCCTTTGTATTATGTCAAAGAATAGTGCCAAGTCTTTTAAGGCTTAAATGTGGAGATAACGATTCTGATGGTCAGGAGATCGAAGTTGGAAGGTTAATGAGGCATATGCATGTTAAAGACCTATGAAAGGAGCCGATAGCGATTACGATGAGGTTTAGCCTCAGAAACCGTGATAAGGTTATATGGTAGGTGGAAAAGTATAATTTGCATATGTTTTCCTTTATAAATGGATTTAAAGGGATTTAGTGCCAATATGTAAATTGCCTATTAATATGTATTAACCAAGGTTATAAGGGGTGATTATATAAATGGGTTTTACAAAGGCTTGAGGACTTTTTAAAGTCCCAATAGAAATATTTAAGAGGGAGCCTTTAATAAAGTAAGGATATGAAGGTTGAGGGTGATTAGAGTCCCTATAGAGAGATTTGGCAGGGTGATTGAGTTCGAATTTAGAGGAACTGTGACCAAAAGGGCCTTAACCATTTATGTTGTAGATTTGATTCCTGGGAGAGTCAAACACCTAGGACGATGGCTTATGCATATTTATGCATACTGTGGGTATGTGCAAGGGAAATCTTACGTCAATTTTGGTATTAGAGCAGAACTACAATCATAGCTGATCATAAGTGAAACATTTAGTACCAGGCAAAAGAAAGCAAATATGTGTGAAAGTTTCTTTGAAAAACTCAGAACAGAGATATGTGGAAAGTCGTGCATGTAGATAAGGGGGATTAGATTTTAATCCAATAGAGAGTAAGTGCGCAAAGATGGCATATAGCTGAATTTGCAAATGCAAAAGATAGAGGACATTCCATTCAAAGGGTAGAAAATGGTGGAACAAGATTATGCATAAGATATTGAAGGTGAGATGATATATTTGCTTTAATTCAATTGAAGATTGGAGAATGTGTGTTTTTAAACTAATGCATAGGTAGTGGGATAAAGAAAACACAGTGATTTCTGTTTTCATAAGGAGGATGAAGATTCACTCAAATGTGGAGAACAGATGGAGACTGGCCATGTAACAGTAGTGAACTTGAAGAATCCAATTAAAGGTTGGAAAAAATGATAAGGGTATTCTCAAAAGGGAATTGAAAATCAAGCATTTGAAAGCTTGGGAATGATCTTTGGCTTAAGTAAATGGAGGTATTAAAGTAGCAAAAGTTGAATATAATGCAAGTTTGGCACAGGACTACAACAGTGAGACTACAGGAAGAACTTTTGGAAGTTCTCAGAATTGTAGTAGAACCTTATTCCAGCTGAGGCTTCGAATAGATAAGGACAGAGTCCTTAAGAGCAGTGAGTGGAGCAATCAGAGAGAGAGGGAGAAAGATTGCTCAGTGAAAGTTCTAAAGAAAGAGGACTTGGAGACCAAGCAAAGGAGAGCTTGGTGAGAGATCAACTTAGAAGAAGTTGATTAGTTGCAGTTGTAGAAGCTCACACTAAAGAGAAGTTGGCTATGGAAAGTCATATGGAAGGTTCAAAAGAAAGCTACAAGATGAAGGAAAAGGATGTTCAAACAATCCATAGGGAATGGATGAGTCAAGCAGAGATTGATAAGGAAATGATTGAGATAAGAGGACAACTCGAGGTGTTTGTAATGCTACTAGAAGAGAACCAAAGACAAGGTTGGGTCTTAAAGAGGAAGCCAGTGAGGTGGCATAAATTGTATAAATTATAGAGAAGGTTACAAGAGAAGTTGGAGAGATAATGAAGCTTGAACAATTACTGGATGTTTAATTGGAATCTGAAGAACTCAGAGAAAATGAAATGGGAATGGAAGTTTCCGTTTGTCAACAAGAGCAGGATGATGTTCTAGGTGAAGAAGAAGGAATTATTGATGACTTTTTGAACTGTTGGACAAATGCAGACCAATAAGAACAGGTATAACCTTGTATTGATGAATCTAATAATTTTGATGTAATTACAAGTTTTGTAGAGGATAAGCAATCTTGTAAAGATGTCAGAAGTATGGGAGAATATCTTTCAAAAGAGAAAAATTCTAAAGTAAAGGAGGATGGAAAATATCTTTTAAATGAGAAAAGCAGTGATGTATTGCAGTAGAGAGAACTTAATAATGTATTGATGTTTGAAACTGTGACAACGCAGGAAAAATTTCTTGTGAAAGAAGGAGATGAAATTCAGTCTGAAGAATTGATATGTAAAGCAACAGTTGAGACTATTGAACCTTGTAAATTTCAGATTGATAATTTGTATATATATGCAAGAATCATAAGTAATGATGAAGTACTTATAAAGTGTCATAGAGAACTCGAATTGCTGGAGTATTTGCTGGGTAATTCAGAGTATGACAGTGTGATTATAGAGGAAGGAGTTCACTACAGTTGATAAGAGAAAAAGGACATCATAGAAGCAGATGGTATGGAGGAGAGACTATCTGACAGTCTTGTGAATCCTGTGGGGAATTCAAATCAGCATACTGATGTGCTGATAAAGGAGGAAAAATCAAAGCAACATACTGATGTGTTTCCAGAGGGAGACCAAGGGAACTGATGGTGAAAGCTTTACCTTTTTATGGAAAATTGAGATTTGCTTCATCACGCAAGCACTACATGTCATGAGGATGAAGCCAAAAATTTAAGAGAAAGTGAATTGTATATTTGTATAATGATTTGATGATATCTTTTAACTTCTTATGTAACGACCATTCCTCTATAAAAGAAGGCTTGTAGATGATAGTTTTTAGAAGGGAATAGCAATGAAGTTTATTTACAGAGAAACAAGTTAGTAAGAATATACAGAGCTTTAAACAATATTGTTATGCCGGACAATTAAGTTTTGTAATCATTCATTTTGAAATCAATGATATGAGCAGTGACTGATGAATTTGATGTGTTAATAGGTTCCTTATTTTTGTAAGTTTCCTTAGCTTTCCTTGGTAGCTTGGCAAGGGCCCACCGAAGCCATCAAGGAAATTTTTTATTATAGATATTGTGAATATAGTTTGGTTTTATGGTTTAACTTCAAAATATTTGGTGCAATACAGTTATGTTTTATGTAAGTAATTTTTTTTATTCCTCAAGCTGTATGTTTAATTGTTGATTCCTGTTTTGAAGAACAAGAAGAGTTAAGATAAGGGATCTCACCATTCACCTACATGTGTCATTAAGTAAAGACTCTTGTCATACCTAATAGTTCCTGTAAAAGAATGTATCACTTCCTTTATAACTAGTTAGATTAGGAATGCTTTCCTTTGATGCTTGATTGCAGTAAGTTAATTGAAATCAACTGCTACAGGAAAACAAAGTTGAATCCACCTTTTCATTTCATGAGCTTGTAAATGGACAAACTTGCTACCTGAGAAAGAACCTTTAGGTTACATGCTTATTAAGGAGTTTTTTTTCCTAATTCTGTGAGGAACTTAGATCAAATTTTTTCGAATGGAGTATTGGTTTTGAATTCTCCTTATCTAGGCTATACTCATCAGACATAGGAAATTATCCATTATCAGCACATATAGTTTATCAAATCTACTGATTACGAGTCCCTCGTTGATAATTTAATTTGTAGCAATATATCATTCATATAATTGCCCCAAAAGATCCGATTGATGTGCTTTCCATTTCCTCTAAGTGTTCATAGTGGGAGTTTCACGTAAAGAAAAAAGGCCCTAAACAAATTACTATAAAAATCAACTTTACAAGAACCACTAACATTTTAGATGTTGACATCATCCCCATTAGTTGATTTGGTATTGTTTGAATTAAAAATACATATTTTTCATGTACCAAATAATGGATAAAAACCTATTGATAACCTTGGTAATGTTGCAAGTAAAGTACCCATAGTGAGAAAAGTGCATATAAATTATGTTTGAGCTTAATATATATGTACTCCTAAAATAAAGTTATTTTGAATATGTAAAAATACAATATTAATATTAAATATCAAGGTTATCATATAATTCTCTCTCACACACACCCCACATGGAACTCATATTTTAGTCAATTTAATATAATATATTAATATATGTAATATACTCAATATATAAGTATGGTTTACCACACTATGTAGTATATGGACACAATCCACTTATTGGTCAAATTAATATAATATATTATATTATATTAACTTGATTAATATATATGTTCCATTATACGCTGCACATTCCATATCTTAGCTTAATTAATATTTGTGTATTCATAATGTGTGGCTACATGGATTGGGTCTATATATTATATTAATTTAATTAATAGATGAAAAGTGTAGTATAGCATGCATTTCATATATTAAATTAAGTTAACACATGGAGTGTTAGTTTATTTAAAATATTTGTGTGTGTTAAAACATTAGATGGATTTCATTTAGAGGGTGTTAGTGCCTAAATCTACCTTAGGCTGAAGGAAGGCTGGTCTAGGGTAACATCAAACAATTCTTAACCTAGTAGCTATCCCTACCGGGTCGAGAGAGGGCTCTCTCCTTGTCAAGCTCACTTAGAATATGGAAACTAGGGTTTGAGATGATTGAAATGAATGCTGATTTTAGGCTATGTATATTAGGTTAGGGGATTTTTTTTTATTTTGATGGTTATTTGCTGGATCAATTGGAGAAGGCAGCTTGGATCTGGAAAATCAACTCAAGAATACAGTCATGTCCTATGGGGCAGGGTAGACAAGAGCTTATGTAGTAGCAAAGGATTGAGATGATAGAGTAAGACAACTGAGGAGTTGATGAGGGCATAAGAAGCTATGAATCCTCTTCAAACAGTGAAAACATTGAAAACTAAATGCAATCCCAAGACAAAGCACTGTAAATCTAGTGTATTTGTCTATTCACCTTGATTTCATTTAGCTAGAAGAAAGAGAGAGATGTGGATACATTTAAAACATTAGAAAAACTCACTACAAAGAAGAAACAATACATAAAACTCGCTATCACAAGAATCCCACAAAAATAGCTGTGAAACCTAGTTTTATTCCTTGCCAACTACTGATACAAAATGTTTAGTGAGTCCAATACTTCTGCCAAAGTCCAACCTTTACAAATGAGTAATAAATTTCATAATATAGGCAAAGAAACTACTCAAGCTAGCTATTAGGGTTGAATTCATGAGAAAAGGGGTGGTTTCAACCATATCTAAACTAGGAACAAGAATATAGGTAGTGGAACAACTTGCCTCTAAAACAATGGAAACTGATTCATTCACCCCCAAACCACTTCAAAATGATGAATATACCCTATAAGGTCGTTTTTCAGCTACATTTACATAGCATAGAATCATTTACAATCATAGATTCATCGAAGATGAGAGAGAAAGTCAAATTGTAGAAAAACTAGGCAAAATTTGGATTTTTAAACAAAACTGGCAAAATTCATCCTATGCACATTGCCATTGATCCTATGGGCAACACTTTCTCTAGGCCAATTTTTGAAGGCTTCTCGAAGTGACAATTAGGTGCAGGATAGCTCATTGGAAATCTTGGCAAGTTTATTTTCTGGAACAACTTGAATTCCTGAATTTGGAGTCCATTTGCCCATGTCAAAAGTCAAATCTCCCAAGACTCGTCAAAATGTGCAAAATGAGGCTGCCTAAATGTAGAGTGTTGTTGTAGTCAACCTTTAAAGGTCTTGCTCAACTCCAAATTGAGCTCATGATAGCTCACTAGAAATCTCTTTGTGTCTAGTTATCATTTCATTCATAAAGTAAGTCATGTGGCCGACCAAGCTAAGATAAATAGTGATTTTCCCAAGGCCACTCCAGAAGTACATTAATTCTCCTAAGGCAACTGTATTTTCGAAATTTCTCTAAAACCATGACACCTATGTACAAAACGTGAAAGAGGTTTTTCATCCTTGGCCTATTATGAAAAAAAACCTCTCTCACTATTTCCAAATGCATTTTTCCTTGCTCAGAAATATCATTTCAGTAAAACCTATCTCGATGTGTGGAACAGGGGATTTGTTGAAATGAAGTGAAATGAAGGGGATAAAGGGCTTCTAAATTCTTCAGAAAATTTTTGGAAGTAGGGAGGGATGTTAGGAAGTAGGGGAAGGTGAAATTTCAAATATTGAGTGAGGGGAAGGGGTTCAAAAGGGAAAAACATAGGCCTAACCTAGAAAATTGTAAAATTGTAACAAGAAACTAGGGTTTCTAGGAAAATGAGGAATTTGAGGGATATCAATGATGGGAAGTGTTTAATAAGGTACATTAAGGATAGGGGAAGGAGTATGAACATTAGGACACAATTTTTGATGATGATTTTACCATCCAAGAGAAATTACCTGCAAAACCCTAGGAGAGGGAAATGAGCCTTACCCAGTACAATTGAAGCATGGACAAGGTGTAAAATGACCCATTGGAACCTGAAATGATGATGAAAACTCTCTGAATGATGGTAACCACATTTGAATGGTTACATGGACCAAACTTTGGACAAATTTGAAAGGAGTGAAAACAAATCCTAGACCTAATACCTAGTGACCAAATTTTATTTGCAAACTCACTGAAATGACAAAATTTGACTTTGACACCCTAAGACCACTTCGTAAGAGCATGTTTTATCACTGGTGGAAGGCTTCAAAGACTAACACTAATAGAGGGCATATCAAAACTTTAAATTTTCTAAATCATAATTTCCATAAAGTTCGATATAGGAGAGACGATGGAGTAGAGGAAAATTGGGAACATGTGAAGATATTTCTCCCACAATTAGATTATACACCATGGACCATTCTACATAACTCAAGTTATGATGGGCCGTGGTTTAACTTCTTGAAGCAAAGCTTAGGGGAGATAGCATTTGCACCATTACATGGAGGTAAGGTGGTGAAGGTTCATTCATTATTTCAAATAAAGTTTCATGCTTAGTCCATCGTCCTACTATGGTGTCACCCCATGATAGTTTAGAAGCCCCTCCCTTTTTCACACCTTGGAAGGAAATAGGGATTCAACTAACTCTCTAGCAGGTAGGAAGATCAGAGGGGTAAAATATAGGGAATATAAGGTAAGTGTGGTGGTTAGTTAGACCTATGCATATGTGAAGTTCCAAAGGCATTGGAGAAGGTTGTGGTGGGTAAATTTAGTGGAAAATTCATGCTTTCAGAGGCTTTAAAGGGATGGGTAGTGGAAAATGGGAGAAATGGTTAGGATATCACCCTTTTCTTATAATTTTAGCTCAAGGATTTGTTTTTTTTATTTTTCATTCAGAAAATATTTGGATAAGATTTTTTATTCTAATTGCTTATGGGAACCATTAAAGTTTTTCATGCAAAAATGGTATATGATTTTGATCCTATTAGGAAAAACATTTCAAAGTAGAAGGTTAATTTTATTCTACAAGGGCAAGGATATTCTACAAGTTCTACCATTGCTATACTAGAAAGGAAATACCCTACAAGTGTTCAAAATAATACTGAGAGGGGGGCTGAATCAGTATTAGCAATTTAACAATTTCTCATTTCCATAAACAAATTGATATATGCTACTTCTATTAATCAAACCTGCATATATACGCAACTGTGTTTAGAGAAAACTGCGTATCTTGCAGAATTCTAATTTAGTTAGCTGATCTTAATCTCTGTATCAGAACCATAAAACAATATTCAAGTGCAGTAAATAGTACAAACAATCACACACATGAACACAAGATATAAGGTGGAAACCCAATGTGGGTGAAAACCACCTGCTACAATTCATCTCTATCTTATTTTAATAAGAAACCTCTTTTTACAATATTTCTATATTGGTGCAGTCTTATACCAGTACGCAGGCTTCTACCTACAGAAGGCTACCACCTTCTCTCATTCTCTAGCTTCTCCTAGAAGGGAGCTACTACCCCTTAGCTCTTGTACTAGCTGATATACTAGTACGTAGGTGCTGACCTACAGGAGGCTACAACCTTCTCTTTTCTTCTAGGGACCACGTTCCATAAATTTTCAGTCTAGATCCATCAATAACATCAATCAAACATCAAATATATCTGCATCAACCAATCTCCTTTGCACCAACCAAAAACTAAATCAACCACTCACTTCACTGAATGTTGTAACCAGAATACAGTAACAGTAACTAGAAACCAACCGTGAACGCAAAACATTGCAGCAATAAACAGAAGTAGCTAAAACATATCTTATGCGACGTATGCTACTTCAATAAGTAGAACCTGCATGCATACACTACTATATTAAGGCAAACATGCGTATACATTGTTTTGAATTATGAAACAAGAGTGTATACACGCCTTTGCTATGTTGAACCTCCGTACAGATCTGTAAAAGAGAATTTATCCCATTCAACTATTCAGACATCAGTTGTACTCAGATCATTAGATTTACAGATCAAGACATGTGCCAAATATAAAAGATCAAAATCACACAAAGATACTTCTCTTCAAACCTTAAGATCTTGACCCATCAATAGAACTTATCCTTATTCTAGCACTTAGGTTCCTCCTTGATTCAGATCCAGCTATGCACCATAACCGAATAAATAATATTCTAGATCTTGTTCTTCATAAGATATTCAATCCTTGAGTACCTTTGTCTAATGATCTCCTTCCTCTTTTATAGTCTTAGGCCATACTCAATACCATGGTCCAAAACCACTTAGAACCAATACTTGGGACCCAATACCTGGGTTCAAGACTTCAGATGAGATACCATGGTCCAAAAACATAGGTGAAATACCAAGGACTAAATACATTGGACTAAAAACAAGGTTTCCCACATGTACGCACTTTTCCTTTCATGAAAGTGCATGCATACGCATATGCACCTTTTGATCGGTGATCTAGCGGGTATATGCAACTTGTTCAATTGGAACACACATATACCTTCTTTTCCTTTTTTTGAGAGCCTGTGAGCTTGAACTGTCATTTGAATGATTTTCCGAGTGAGTTTCCATCAAGGACAATACCTGTGCCATAGTGCCAAGCCTATTTTATAATGCCAACAATCTCCCCCTTTGAACTTGATGGCAACCCCAAGTCACTATCCCCCTTTGTCATCAAGGGGTTATGCTCCCCTGAGTACATGTTGAAATCTTTGTTCTGCTGTGTTGTCCATGCTCCCCCTGACTTTAGGCAAGGTCTGCAAAAAGATCTTCTACAAGAAGAACATGAATCTATACATCATAAATGACCTTCCTATCACAAAAGACTCATACATACATCCATCTCCCAACCAAGTGGGGATATACCAAAATTGACTCATCTACCCAACCAAGTGGGGATATACCAAAATTGACTCATCTACCCAACCAAGTGTGGATACATCAAAAGTTTATATATGATAGCATAAGAACCTTACATCATCCATCCCAAGCATAGTGGGTAAACAAAATAGGTCGTTACATGACCTTGATCATAAAAGATATATATATGACATAGAGATGAAATATCTAAGACAAGACTATGATATTCATTAGCAACTATCATCAGCAGCATCTGTTAATCACCATCCAGACCAGAAACCATGATCTCCCTCTGCACCTGTTCCACCTTAATCAAAACAACTGTGAAATTGTAACAAGATCTTCTAGGGTAATGCCAACAATGATAATGCATTATATGTTCCCCCTGAACCTATGCCAGATGATCACTGATAGACCCATATCGGATTCTTTTCATCCTGAGTCTGGCCCACTAATTTCCTTCAAACTAGGGTATACATGACTGTATCCACAGAAACAGGTGTATGTACGCAGATGCTCTTCATGAAATTCACATACACCCACTTTTCTTTGAAATAGATAAGTGTCAACAACAAGATGATGCATCAACTACTCCCAGCTTCTATCTAAGGTATTCAAATGTCAACCTGGGTAGTGGTTTGGTGAATATATCAGCAACCCGTTCCTTGGAGGGAACATACTCCAATTTAACCTTTTGTTCAAGCACTTGTTCTCGGAGAAAATGATATTTGATAGGTATGTGCTTGGTCTTTGAGTGCATGAATATATTCTTTGAAACACTGATTGCACTTGTATTATCACATAAAATGGAGATGGGTGGAGTACAAGTGATTTGAATGTCTTGCAATGTTTGCATCATCCAAAGGAGTTGTGTGCAGCAAGATGCAGCAGCCACATATTCTGCTTTAGTTGTAGATAATGCAATTGAACTTTTTTTCTTGCTGAACCAAGATACTAATCTAGAACCCATAAAGAATGCACCACCACTAATTCTTTTTCTGTCATCCATGCTTCCTGCCCAATCTGCATCTGTATATGCATTAAGTGTGAGAATTGTGTCTCTAGGATACCATAAGCCATAGTTTTGTGTTCCTTGAAGATATTTGAAAATCCTTTTAACTGCCTGAAGGTGTGCTTCCTTTGGATTTGCCTGAAATCTTCCAACTATTCCCGCTGCATGCATGATGTCTGGATGGGTACCTGTTAGATAGAGCAGACTACCAATCATAGATCTATATGTTGGTTGATGTACGACTGCTCATTCATCATTTGCATTAAGGCTACAACCTGTTACCATAGTGGTACATACTGGTTTTGAATCTTCTATGCCATATTATTTGAAGATCTGCTTGAGGTACTTAGTTTGTGATAGAAAGATACCATCTTTGTTTTGTTGTACTTGTAAACCAAGGAAATATGTCAGCTCACCAAGTAGGGACATTTAAATTCTTTCTGCATCACCAAAGCAAATTTTTGACTCATGGCTTCTTCATTTCTACCAAAGATGATATCATGAACATACACAACAAGTATTAGCAATTTATCATTATCAATTTTTATACATAGGTTTCTATCTACTGATCCTTTTGAAAAATCTTGTTGATGGAGGTATTTGTCCAGATGATAATACCAAGCCTTTGGAGCCTGTTTAAGACCATACAGTGTCTTTTTAAGTCTGCATACAAGTTTTGGAATATTTCCAACGATGAATCCATCTGGTTGCTCGATATACACTTCTTCTTCTAAGTTTCCATTTACGAAGGTAGATTTCACATCCATTTGATATACTTTGAACTTTTGGAAGATAGAAATAGAAAGGAACATTCTTATGGCTTCAAGTCTAGCAATCGGTGAAAAAGTTTATTCAAAGTCTATACCTTCTTGTTGAGCATACCCTTTACAAACAAGTCTGGTCTTCTTTCTAATAACATCTCCATTTTCATTCAGCTTGTTTTTGAATATCCATTTGGTCCCTATGACATTCTTATCATTAGGTCTAGGAATCAATTCCCAAGTGTTATTCTTTTCAATTTGCTCAAGTTCTTCATTCATGGCCTTGACCCAGCATTCATCTTTGCATGCTTCACTTATATTTCGTGGTTCGACAGACGAAAGAAATGCTAGATATCTTGAAGCTTCTGTAATAGTTCTTCTTGTTTGTATACTTGCCTCTTTCTGCCCCAAAATTTGAAGCTTTAGATGATTCTTTTGAACATACCTGGATGGAGTTTTTTCTTCTACTCTTATCTATTCTTTTGGTGCCTCATAAGTTTCTTTTTCAGCATTAGTCTTATATGATGTTGAAGGATAGTCCTCTTCATCTTCAAAATCTTTGGTTTTTATCTATTTTGGATTGTTGCCTGCTTCATCAACCACCACATCAATACTTTCAACAATTTTTCCAAGTCTTTTATTGTTACACTTATATCCTTTACCTCGGGAAGAGTAACCGAGGATAATGCCTTCATCTGCTCTAGGTTCAAACTTACCAATATTTTCATGAGTCCTTTTGATGTAACATTTACTTCCAAAAACTTTGAAGTATTTAATAGTAGAAGTCTTACCATACCAAATTTCATGAGCAATTTGGCTGTTGTTTACCCAGACGTTTATTTTGTTGAGAATAGTAATAGCAGAAAATGTAGCTTCAACCCAGAAGGTTTCAGGAGTTCCAAACTCATCAAGCATAACACGAGCCATTTTTTGAACTGTTCTATTCATCCTTTCCACCACTCCATTTTGCTGAGGCATCCCTGTAGTATAAAATTCCCTTCTTATTCCATATTCTTCACAAAAGTCAAAAAATTCATCCGAGGTAAATTCCCCTCCTCAATCAAACCTGAGGCATTTGATTTTGCGATCTGATTCATTTTCAACCAAGGCTTTGAATGCTTTGAACTTTTCGAAAGATTCATATTTATGCTTCAGAAGTCCTATCCAACACATCCTGGGAAAGTCGTCAATGAACAATATAAAGTACTCTTCTCCTCAAGGTGACTTTTTCCTTGATGGACCACATAAATCAGTATGGACAAGTTCAAGTGGCTTACTAGATGATCCTTCCTTCTCATGGAAATGAGTTCTGGTTTGCTTACCAAAATGACATGATTTGCATATTGTATTGTCTGGAATTCTAATGTCAGGAAGATCACGAACAACCTGATATTTGCATGCTTTCCTTATCTGAGGAAAGCTTAGATGCCCCAATCTTCTGTGCCATAGCCAGTGTTCATCATTTTTTCTTAGATAGCATTGTTGTTTTCCTCCATTACGTATGTATAGATTATTTGGAGTTCTTATGCCTTTGATCATTGTTTCTCCTATATCAAGCTCACGAACAATACATCCATTTGGTTGAAATACTAGCTCATTTGCTTGATCACACATTTGACTAACATTCAATAGATTATGCTTTAAGCCATCAACATAAATAACATTTCCAACTTTGACCTTTTCTTTTAAAAGAACAGAGCCTTTACCTTTTATGAGTGTAGGGGTTTCATTTCTAAATGTGACCTTCCTCTCCTTTTTTAAGGCACTATATGACTGAAGTTTTTCTTTATCACCTGTCATATGTTTCAATCATCCACTGCCAAAGTACCACTGATTTTCCTATCCTTTTGCATATAAGGCTATACCACATCTTTTTGGTTGTGGTTCCTTCTTTCTCCATGTTTTAGGACCTAGTGAAGCTTGCTCCTTCTAAGATGTTTGCCAAAACTTACACCTGCATTCAGAATCTTCATGACTGAAGTTGTTACAAATGGAGAATCTTCAGCCCATTTTGTCACGTAATCAGTACATACTAGGATGTACTTCTTACCTTTGGAAGTTGGATTGATGGGTCCTATGAAATCTGGAGCCCATTTTTCAAATGGATCTAGGTGTACTTGAGGCTGAAGTGGCATTTCATCTGTAGTTGTTGGCCTACCCATTCTTTGATAGCTATCACAACTCTTCACATACTTCTTGGAATCCTTAAAAATAGATGGCCAATAGTATCCAAGACTAAGAGTCTTGAATGCTGTTCTTTTAGCTGCAAAATGCCCACCACACGGCTCATCATGGAAAGATTTTAAAATATAAATTATTTCATCATTTCTTACCCATCGTCTAATAATCATATCATAACCAGTGTAAAATAAATCTCCATTAACCCATGAGTATCGAGTACTTTGTTTGATTAGCCTCTTCTTTTCCTTTGGAGTAAAATATGGAGGTGTTCTTCCTGTGGACAAATAGTTTGCCAAGTCAGCATACCAAGGATTCACTATTGAAATTGCAAATAAATTTTCATCTGGAAAAGAATCTTCAACCAGAACAACCCCACCTTGATTTTGCAGTCTAGAAAGAAAATCTGCCACCTGATTCTCCTTACCTGGTCTATCTAACACTGTGATATTAAATTCCTGTAATAATAACAACCATCTGGTAACTCTGCCATTAGTTACTGGTTTATTCATTAACTACTTAGTGGCAGAATGGTGAGATATGTACAAAAACCTCATAACCAGTTATATAATGTCGTAATTTATTCACAGCATGTATGATTGCAAGCATTTCTTTTTCAGTGACTGTGTAGTTTAATTCTACAGTGTGTCAGATTTTTACTAATGAAATAGATGGCATAATGAAAAGACTCCTCTTTTTGGCCTAATGAGGCACCTACTGCAGTATCAGATGCATCTGTAAAGATGTGAAATGGTAGGTTCTAGTTAAGTCCTTTTAAGACTGGTGTGGTTGATAACTTTTCTTTGAGTGTTTCAAATGCTTGCTGACAATTATCATTCCAGTTGAAAGGTGCATCTCTTGCTAGAAGCTTAAACAAAGGTAAATCTATTTTACTAAAATGTTAATAAACCTTTTGTAATAGCTTGCATAGACAAGAAAACTTCTTACCTCTTTTTGAGTCTTCAGAATTGGCAAATTGACAATGATCTCGATTTTTGATGGATCATCTTTAATGCCTTGAGAAGAAATATAGTGTCCTAATACTATCCCTTCATTTAACATCATAAAACACTTTTCATTGCTCAGGGACAGATTAGCTTCAATACATCTCTTCAAAACTTTTTCAAGATTCTCTAATGCATTCTCAAATGAATTACCATACACTGAAAAATCATCCATGTAAACTTCAACACAATCATGAACTAAATCAGTAAAAATAGCTAATACAGCTCTCTGAAATGTAGTTGGAGCATTGCAAATTCCAAATGGTAAAACATTATAAGCATAAGTGCCCTAAGGACAAGTAAAAGTGGTTTTGTCTTGGTCCTCTGATGCTATCCTGATCTAGTTGTAGCCACTGAAACCATCAAGAAAAGAGAATAATGATTTCCCAGCTAATGTGTCTAGCACTTGGTCAATGAATGGTAGTGGGAAATAATCTTTGAGGGTTGCTTTCTTCAATTCTCTATAATCAACACAAATCCTCCACTTACCATTTTTCTTGGGCACTACTACCAAGGGGGATACCCACTGGCTGTCAGAGATAGGATAGATAAAATTGACTTTCAATAGTTTTTGTAATTCCTCTCTAATAATATCCTAAAGCATGGGATTCATTCGTCTCTGCGGTTGCCTCACTGGTTTGATATTACTATCCGTATAGATATGGTAAGTGCATGTTTCAGGGTGAATTCCGTGCATATCGGTGTAGTCCCAAGCAAATGCTTTCTGGTATTTTCTCAATAATTGAATCAATTTTTCCTCCTAATATGAGTCTAGGTGAGTGCCAATATTCAACGTTTTTCCTGGACTAATCTCTATGGTCTTGCTCTATGTGTTTTTGATAGATTGGATAGGAAAAATGTTCTGAAATGTTGTTTGCAAGGAATGAATGGTGCATGTTTCCTGAAAATTTTGTGCCAAAAGTTCATCTGCGGCATGGTATTGGTGATTTCTCAATTCTTCGGAAACATCAGGTTGAGAAAGGAACAATTCTACCAAATCATCATTATTATGTTCTTGAAAATCATAGATTTGGTTGATGCTGAAAACATATTGAACTTTTGCCTTGTCATTGTATTTATCATCAAGCCATAAATTGTGTGCTACTGCTGGTGGGTAAAGAGTGAGTTGTTTTCTTTCATTTCCTCGTGAAATGATCATATTACATGATCTACATCCTATGAATGCATCAGCAGTTGCTAACCATGGTCTACAAAGGATGATAGAGTGTCCTCCTAAATTTGATTTTGGCTAAAGAACTAAAAAGTCCATTGGATACTCCCAAGAGTCTAGTGAAACAATTATGTCCTCCAAAATCCCTTCAGGAATCACTTCAGACCTATCAGCGAGTTCTAGAACAATTGTTGTGTGCTGCAAGTTTGTGAGCTAGAGCGTTTTCATTGTTTCAAGAGTCATCACATTTATTGCGGCCCCAAGGTCAATTAAAGTGTTTGGAATATGTATGTTGTTAATGATTGTAGTGACTCTCGAAATACCAGGATCAAAATACTTTTCCATTGAAATGGTGTTCATCATAAGGCCAGTTAAATGTCCAATAACATGAATAGTTTGTGGATCAACTCTTTTCCTAGTAGGCTTTTTAAGGCACAGTTCTTTGATGGCTTTAGTATATATGGGAATGTCTTTTATGGCTTTTAGTAGTGGAATTTTTATATAGACATTCTTTAGCTCATCTAAAACATGAAACTGTGGTATAGACATGGGAAGTTTTGTTTGGACCAATCTATCTGGAAAAGGTGGTGGATGCAATGGTTGCATTTGTTTATTTTTGATGTCATCATTTTGTTTTCTTTGAGTTGGAGTTTCATTTTCATTTTCTTCATTTTCTTCTTGTTTATCAGCTGTTGGAGGTTCTTTGTGAAGTACCTTACCAAACCTTAAATTGATATTTTTCAAAGGTAATGTGGGATATGATGGTCCCTCATCTACATTATAAGTTGGTCTCTCTGCTCTGTCATTTGGATTTGGTACAGGTTGAGCATGGATTTGAGTAGGTCTAGGAGGTTGTTGGTTAGATGGAAGTTGTAATTGTGGTGGATTTATTGGTGGAGGAGCAGGCAATGCTTGTTGAGTGGGTTGAGTTTGATGTGGGTAAACAACTTGCTGCTGAGGATATTGTTGATATGGTTGAGGATATGGCAAATATGGCTGATGATACTATTGATATGGCTACGAATATGGTTGGTATGGTTGATATTGTTGAGAGTATTGTTGAGATGGTCTCCATTGTTGTTGTGGGTAATTTTGGTGCTGCCATGGCATGGGTACATTCCAAGAATTCTGAGCATACATCTGATCTTGTGCAAGAAATTGCAAATTCTGGTTTGGGAACATACCTTGAGGTGGAGGTCTTGGCTACCATGGTCTCTTTGCGCCCATGAAATACACATTCTCCATATCTGTGTCAGCTGCCACATTACAATTCTACAGAATATTGACTCTAGAGCAATGAAATATATCATGATTTTTAGTACAAAAGGCACAAACTTGAATGTTTTCTCATGGGCAATCTTTTAAGGCATGTTTCTTCTGGCATTTTGGACAAAAGACAGCCATCATTTGATCTTCCTCTTCTTGTCTTTTCTTAGCTTTGAGAGTGTCAATTTGCGTTCCTAAGGTACTCAATAGATCTGTTTTGAATTCCTCTAACAAATTTCCTATTTCAGCTCTTGTGACACTTGCTGAAGCAGATTTTGTGGCTTTGGATGATATGGTTCTTTTTCCAATTCTGGCTTAAATCCTAGAATACTTTTCACATAAATCAACAATTTCTTTGAAAGTTAAGGTGGAAATATCACCTTTGCCCCTCAAATTAAGATCATATAAGTATTCCTCTCGAATGCCCTTCAAAAATATTGTTCGAATGAGATGAAGAGTCATGGATCGATGTTTTGATTTTTGTAAATTGTAAGCAAATCGTTCCAGGTACTCCTCTAGATTTTCATCCTCTTGTTGATTCATCCTAAAGATATCATCTTTAGAATCTTTCGATCTATAATAAGGTTGGTATTTCTTTAGGAATATTCTTCTCATGCCATCCCAATCAGTTATTGCATGCTCACCAAGTCCCATGAACCATCTTAGTGCTGATGCTTTTAATGTTGCTAGGAAGAGTCTAAGCCTATGGGCATCATCTGTGTAACCATATGTTCGAAATACAATGTCAAACTCAAACAAGAATGAATCTGGATCTTCTGAAGCCATGCCATAAAAGTTTGGTAACACAGAAGGAGGTATGTTTTTCATTTTTATTTCCTCATCATGATAGTATTTTGGTTCATGAATAGGAAATTTAAAGGTTGACTCTTCCTCCTCTCTTTGATCTTGTTGTTGTTCAGGAGTGGGTCTTATTGCTGATCCTCCTCCTTCCTCAGCCATTTTGATAGATCCCTCTAGTGATTTAATTTCTTGTTCAGTGTCACTTGTTCCAAAGAGTTGTTCTAGAGATTGTTGAGTAATTTTTCTACTTTCTCTTTTTGTAGAGGATTCAGGGAGATGTTTCTTCTGTGATTCATGTGCCAATAGGATTTGTCTCTCAATAAGTGTAATTATTTGGCCTGATTTGTGTTTATCCTCTAATTTTTGTATGATGACTTCCTCAACTGGTGTTCTGTGTTCAATTTTTCCTAAAGGGTTTGCTCCTGGTGGTAGGTTAGTTTTTGGATGGGGGTTTTTATGAATCTAACTTTATTATCTCTAGATCTAGGCATAAGCAAACATGACTTATAAAATGACAATTAAAATCAAATCTATGTTGTGTTTTTGTTTGTTTTTGTTTTGTTTTTTGTTTTTTTTTTATATATTTTGTTTTTTTCTTTTGAAATCCTCTAACTGCGCCTCCCCGGCAACGATGCCAAAATGTAGTGGCCAATCTAGGGTGCTAGATTAGACTAGATTTAATATCAACCAAGGTAGGTAAACTTAGAGGCATGTGTCTAAAGTCTATAGACATAAAAGGATATCATCTACCTAACTAAGTGTCTACTGTGACAGGCTACAACACTCCTTTACAGGAGATTGAAATATGTTTCCTCTCACACCCAAACACTAAGATCATCTAGTTTATCTAACTGTTCTAAAGAAACAATGTGTTACTAGTTTGAGTTTTCAACCATCTTACAAGGATATCATTCACAAAAGCTCTTTCCAGCTAACACATTAAGCATTCATCAAAACCAAAAGCTCTTTTAAGCACACTGAAATTTTAAATGCATGAAAACGGAGTCCACAGAGATACTTCGAAATCTAATGATCGATCAAATATTTTACAAGATATTGTTCAATGATCTAGCAATCGAATTCTCAAGCTATCACCATGAATATTATTTGCAAGAACTTCTAATCAAAGAAATAAACTCACAGGCAAGAAAATAACATTAAACGCTATTCACACTATTCAGATTCGAAAAAGCTATGGAAATGAAAATAAAAGTATGCCAATCTCCATGTAAGGCCCGTCCACGCTTCAATGGCACACTTAGGAAACTTCAAGCGATGAAAACGTTAACGCATAAGAACTGTAATGGTAAAACGATGCCTGTAATTAAGTTCTAGAATCAAGTCACATGCAAGAGCAATGTTCTAGAAACAATACACAAGAACAACAAC
The DNA here is from genome assembly GCA_000404065.3 of Pinus taeda. Taxonomy (NCBI): domain Eukaryota; kingdom Viridiplantae; phylum Streptophyta; class Pinopsida; order Pinales; family Pinaceae; genus Pinus; species Pinus taeda. Next base: position 19,126 of record APFE031159406.1, read on the forward strand.
CGTTATGGACAATACAATACGCAGTCTTTTATCTGCTTGTCTCCTATCTTATATTCACTAACTTTCCCTCTATAATCGAATGTACACACATTATGCAGATGTTTCTGCTTTTACAAAAAGAGTGATTTTTGTCTTTTCTAATCTTAACTGATTTCCAAAGCAAAACAAAATCAGTTTGGGAAACTCAGGCCTTTTGTTGCCTTTGTGACCAAAATGGTTGGGTTTGACCAGCATTAACCATGTATCCAGGAGCTTTAGATTCACTGTTGAATAGATCTTTCACCATGTATGTACATTCTAGATCACGTTCCTATGCTTTGTTTTGATTTTCCTGCCATGCCATGTGTCACATCATAAACCATTTACAGGAAGTCATGACATCTTGTAATTTTGTTGAAAATTTCTAATTTTTAACATAAAAATTCACAAATTAAGTTTAATGTAAAATAACAACTATAATGCTTTGATTAATCAATTTGAATGGACTATGAGGGGTTTATGGGAGAAAAAGATAGACAAATGATGGATTTCTAGAAGAAAAGGATGGCAATGAAATGGTACCAACACGGTATTTTAACTTGCTATTGAGCTGATGGATCTTGAGCTCTTTGCTCCCGTTGCTTAATTCTGAATTGTGGTTGTTGTTGACTACAAAAATTTGGATTTCTAACCTGTGTCTTGGGCTTATTTGCAATGGTTAATCTATAAAAGATCTTCTCAAGCTTACGAAGCACTTGATCTGAGGTAGAAGCTTCTTCCTTTATAGTCACCTTCTTCTCGGTCTTTGTTCTAGCTCTCTTAGCTAACAAATTTGCTTCAACGCTTACTGCAATTTTCTGCATGTCTTCCAATGTAGCCGGGTCTCTTTCTTTCAACTGATATGCCATATCGGGATCAAAGCCATCGTGAAATTTGATCAAAGCCAGCCCCATAGGTGGCTTGATATCAGCTGGAATGTAATTATAAACAATATTGAATCTAACACAGTAATCCTGGACACTTTCACCAACATTTTTATTTATGTTTTCATACTTGGGAAGGATTTGAAGTGGATTTTTTCTTTACCTCCCAACGATCCAAAAATTGTCTTTGAAGTACTTCCAAAGAATTGATTGTTCCAGCAGGCAATGCTCTAAACCACTTTCCCACTTCGCCTCCAAATGTTTGCACAAATAATCTCATAGTTACATTCTCTGAATCTATCTCGTGGAGATCAAAGAAATCACTCATCCTATCGACATGCTGCTATGTTGTGACACCTTGGGAAGCAGCAAACAATGGGATCTTACTTTGGTAATTAGAAAGCATGCCATCCAATTTCTGTGGAAAAACAAGAGGTGCATACTGACATCCATTGCTTGAGGTGGATTTGCAACTGGCCTTGGGGATGTAGGAGGATTTGGAACAACGATAGTAGCTGATGTGACCAGTGTATGAGGTGTTGAAGGAGGTGAAGAAATTCTTGATGTTTGAGGTATAGAAGGAGTGGATGGGGGTGAAAGCACTACGGATTTCTAATTAGATATGGCGGGCTGCATGGGAATGGTGGGAATTAAAGGAGTTTTAGTAGGAATTTCTAAACTAGACACAGGAGCAAATGAACCAAGAGTAGCAGATGCAGATTCTAAGAACTCAGGAATATTGGTAGCCACAATTGAAGTTTGAAGATTAAAAATATAAGCATTAATTGATGAATTTTCTCTTTCAGTTTCAAGATCATTGACAAACTCTAGATTTAGAGTAGTAACACCAATTGCACTTTCAGACTTAGTTTCAAACAAAGATAGCTCAAAATTTTCATCAAATGGAAGATCTTCAAGATATTCAAAAACAACTAGGCATGAATGAGATCTAAACACAGGAATCATAGAACTTTCTTGGTGAAGAATTGTTCGAATGAGATTTGGGTTTTCATACATGAGAGGAGGATCAGGATCTTGATTGGCTCTGGTGTATCATCTGGAAGCTAGTGTGTTGAATTATACTCTTGACATTATAATCTTGTCAGCTTGCTGAATTCTAAACTCATCGTCCAAAAGTCTAGAATTATTTAATGTATTGGGGCAATTTTCAAGTCAGATATTCAATTTATAAAACTAAACCAGAGATTAATTGAAGCAACATTTATCTACTTATGCACTTGCAAAGCAAGTGCAGTTCGAAGGCCACCTAGCTAACTTCAGGCTCTCTCTGTAGTTTATAAAGCAAATAACACTAACAAAAAAATAAAATTTTCTTTCCCCAGTATGGTTGCCACTATGTTAGGGCCTAAATCTACTTCAAGCTGAGGAAGGCAGGGCTAGGGTAACATCAAACCATGCTTAACCTGATAGCTAGCCCTACCAGGTCAGAAGAGGGCTCCTTCCTTGTCAATATTAGGAAAATATAGCAAATGAGGCTTGAGATGACTGATGTAAAGACAAATTTTAGGCTAGCTATATGCTCAGAGGAGTTTGATTCAATTTTATGTTGCTTTGCTGGATCAAATGTGAAAGACAGTTTTAGGTCCAGGGAATGGACTTAGTCTTGTAGAGGTTTCCGTGGAACGAGGTAGGAAAATGCTTTAGTACTTTGAAATAAGTGAAATGGAAAGTCTTAAGAATAGTGAGGAGTTGTAGAGGGCATGAAAGTATCAGAAATCCTCTTCAAACAATTGAAAACATGTAAAACCAAATAAACCCTAAGCTAGAGCACTGCAACATCAATGAATGCCACCTTTCTACTTGATTAATTTAGTTAAGCTGAAAAGAGGGAGATGATGGTACACATAGACACATGATAACTTGAATCATAGAAGGAAAAACAATACTAAATCACCTTGCCACAAGAATCCCACAAAATGTTGCAAACCCTGGTCTATTTCCTTTCCAAACTGCAGAGATGAATGTACAATAATGCTGAAAGCATTCACAAGAGTACAACCTTTAGAAATGACTGAAAAAACACATGATATAGACCTCAAAACCACCTATTCTATCCATGAAGGGTCGAGTCCATGAGAAGAGGGGTGGTTTCAACCATATCTAAACTAGGAACACAAAAGTAGGCAGTGGAACAACTTGCCTCTAAAACCTAGGAAACTGATTCATTCATCTCCAAACCACCTACAACTGATGTATCTACCTTATCAAGTAAATTTTATCATTTTTACATCATAGTACATCAATTTACATTAGGTCACATCATGAATTTGACCATAAGAGAGAAAAAGTCAAACTGGAAGAAAACTAAGTGAAAAACAGAGTTTTTTAGCAAAAATTGGCACTTTTTCCTCCTGTGCGTAGCACTACTTTTTCTGTGCATATCTCTTTTTCCTAGCTGAATTTGGAGGACTTCCCCTTCACTAAATTTGCTTCAAGTTGGCTTGTTGGAAAGAATTGTCTGTTTATTTTCTAGGACAAGTGGAATTTTTGAATTTGGTGCCCATTTGCCCCTCCAAAAATCAGTTTCTCCCAACACTACTTACTGTGTGGCCAAAAAGTGGCAGAGGAGGCATTAATGATCCATTTAGCCCTTTCTAGGTTAAGAGATAAGGTATGGATGTTAGCTTCTTGTTGTTTGATGATCTCCTTGAGTCTTGAGCTTTGTCAGCCCAAATCAGCATCTGCATCTCAAATCAAAATAAAATCTCTCTCCTGACCTTCAGAAGGCCCTTCCTCATGCAATGGTTGCTTCCCTTTATCTTGTACCTGGTCTATTGAGGAAGAAGGAAAAGCCCCTTTCACCCAGGGTGAAGATAGCGTGGTGAAGGAAATGAGACCCCTTCCGCCCCAGGTGGAGATAGTACTCATTTGTTAGCTGCAAATAATCTCCTTATGTCTTTTTCATAAGTGACAAATATTGACACACCTATAGCTTAAGTCTCATGAACCTCTGGTTGATTTGAAGGCCCTCCTTCCTCTTGAAACACTGATGGGGTCACTTGAGGGCTTTTTAAAACCTCATGTGAAATGAAAGTATCCCATGAAACATTCAACAAACTCAGCTAATGCAAAACAACAATCTTGATCAATGAAAAATGATAAATGCTGTTGAACTGTTGATGAAGAGGTTTTCTTTACACCAACGTAGCCATTTTCTCGATGTTTCTGCATATGAAATAGCGGCATTTCATCATCCTCACTCTAGTGAAATGTATCAATAATCTAACATGATAAGTGTACAAGCAAGAAAATCTCCCTTCACAGGTGAAGTATTTGATAATAAGCTTCATGAGTGGAGCATAAGTGTCCTGTAGGTATCTAAAAGGAAAGACCCTACTAATTTGCTTTTGATAACTAGCCTTCATATAAGGCTCATAACTCTCTTTGCCCACAAGTTGTCCTTTGTTCCACTATTCACCTACATTTGGAATACCTATTGTTGTAGCTATAGTTTTAAGTGTCAAAGTGAAGGAAACACTTGCTAAGTTCACCTGGCCATTTTGAAGATGAAGGACAAATAGCTTGGCAAGTTCATGGTGGTATTTCACCTTCTCCACCATCTCAAAAAACTGGTAGGAAGATTGATGTTTAAAACATGTTACTACAAGAGGACAAGCCAATAACTATGTGAGTGTGGTGGGTTCCTCTCGGATGTGTTTTCCTCCCTTATGTGGTTTTCTTGGTGCATAAATCTCTTGGGAGGAATCACTCACAATTTCCTCATCCCTTTCATAAGATTAATCTGTTTTGATATTTGCCACTGTATGGTGCAAAATGATGAGTATGAAGAGATTTTATTTCAAGAAGAGGTTACTATTGTTTTCTTCTTTTGGATTTGATGAATGGGACTAATGAGTGGAAGGTTTTGATGCTTGCTGTAGGGTTATTAGGGAGTGATAGTGTTTGGGAATGAATATTAGAGTTTGGGAAATAGTGGGAATTAAGTGTTAGGGTTTTAGGCCTTGGGAAAAAGGGAGTAAGATGAGTGAAAATTAGAGAGGGAAAGGGGAATAAAATTAAAGAAATTTAGTGGAGAGGGATGGGATATGGGATAATTATGTAGGGGAGTAAAAATAACAAGTATGACAAAATTACAAAACCCTAGACAGTTTTGCAATACAATTGTCAAGCAAATTAGGGTTTGATTTTTCACCTATCTAAACATCATCAATGATGATGAAATGTATTTCTCTGGAAATAGGAGGCTTTACTTACTTGGAGGAATGATGTTGCAAAATTTTGGAGCTTTTAGAAGGTCATTTGAATGAATTTGTGGCTTGATAGACTGGTGCGTCGCGCCAACACCTAGGTGCACCGCACTTGGCAGTTGCACCACGCGAGTTCAAAGTTCTTTGTAAATCTTGCGCCCAATGTGCTGCGCTAGGTAGATGCATCGTGCCTATGCCTAGGTGCACTGCGCCAAGAGGAATTTCAAAACTTTGTTGCGATTTCCCTCTTTTCACCTCAAATCGCAATTTTCTCCTTGTTCTCTCACTTTAGCACAAAAATGATGTCTTCAACACAAAGAGCACTTTATATACTTTTGATTTCATTTTTTCATTTAGAAAACCCACTTCTAAAGTTTTCATTTTCACTTTGTTCTTTAAAAACTATGTTTTTTAGTTTGGCTCTCTTTTTTTCATTTGATGGACTAATGCTTGGATTTTCTTGTCTCTTTTGTAGGATCTAGAGTGCAGGAGTTTGGCAAGGTGACCTAGGGCTGCATTTATGAAATTTTTATTCATAGGACATAAAAACTCTGTTTTTCCTCAAAACAGGGTGTGAAGGAAAAATCAATTACTGAGTATATCATTATTGAAATTTTGATGCGGAGACCTTATTAGACTTCCTCATGTGCCTGCTGACCATTATTGAGATTTTGAAGATCATGGTGGCAAACTCTAGACCTAATGAGACTTGAAACCCTAAAATAACTTCTGCAACTGAAATGAAATAAAAATGACAGCAAATGATCTGTACATGTGCAAATAGGCCAGCAGATGAAAAGCATGAGGGAAATTGATAAAGAACCACTACCATCAGATGATCCATGACCTAATGGAATGCAACTAATCAGATGAGACACCTAAAATGCATGCAAAAAGAGAATTTTGATCATTGATAGAGGGATGAAGAGACCAACACTAACACCACATTCAAGGTTGTTCATGTGATTCCTAGAATTGATTCTTGTTCCTAAAAATGTTTCCATGTCTTTTAATAAAAGGTAGGATTAATAAAATAGATCAAGGTACATTTGATGAGGTATTTACGATGGTAATATTACTTGTGGTACATTTTGTTGGCTTGTTGGGGCCTGACCCAGGTTCAGAGTTAATTTTGCCAAACAAATCCTGACTACTGGCCCTTCTGGAAACAGTCTATGGAGCATAGACTGAGGTCTCACCCAAAGTAGTATGGGAGGGTGGTAGAACCAGGTTTCCGCTCTGTAGAGATGTCTGATGAGTTTAACTCGTCGATGGTTTGACTCTACGCGTAGGTTTCTTCGCGCAATTTCCCATACCTCGCAACTTGATATGCTGCCTTTGCATAGCCCTACCCAGGGGCTGAGCACCACATTCTATGTTATTACACAAGACCTTACTGGTATTCCAATGTTAGCTAATTAGCTTTGACTACTTGAGTGCTTTAAGTTATACTTAACAACATAAACCATTCATATAAGTGCATGCAGTAAATAAACAATATATTTGCAAATTATATCAATCATGCATAACCCAAGAATAGATACACAAAATTATAACACAACTTCTCTTTATTAGTTCCATCCACAGTTATAGACTCGACTCGCCCTACACACTCAGCTGCAGGGGTTCACACACTCAGCTGCGAACTACTAGGCCTCTATGCACTCAGTTGCAGAGCCTTCTCCTACTCTATGACCCAATGACTCACTTCAACCTGCAACTCAATCACTTAGATTTTCTCATGCTTCTCTTCTATTCCCTCTTCTCTATCCTCCATTTCTTTCTTACACTTAGAGCCTCGCTCTATTTATACAACCCCATGGTCTGTGGTGTTAGAAAATTATATATTATGGAAAAATGGAACACATAAAATATTGCAAACATATAAACACAGAAAATGCATAAAACAAGAGAGACACAGATATACGTGGTTCACCTAGTTTGGGCTACGTCCACAGAGAAACAACCAGTCCTTCCTTTTATATTATCCAGCAAACTGAAGAGATACAACCTACAACAGATCCGCTATAACACCCTTTTCGCTCTCAATATCCTCTCTTTTCCACACTCAGAATACAGAGATGCATAGACGCAATACAATTCCCTCATATATAGTGAGGGGTATCCTTCTAGGGAAAAAAAACCTTAAACTAAACATAACTTCTACTGTCAGATCATCTGCCTATTAAATGACCCAGATTGACTAGAAATTACTAGACTTTTACAAGGTAATTTTACATCTGTTTTTAGCTTTAGGGGCACTTCCCCCGAACCCCCATCGGGGGACTGCTAGCCCCTGGACCCCCCAGCCAGGGGGGATTAACCCCCCTGAACCCCTCAGCGGGGACAAGTCCCCCTTGCACCCCCCCGCGTGGAGGGGTGTACAATCTTCCTAAGGTATACATCCGGCTGAAACCTTTGAATACAAAAGATAATCAGGCTCCATACCCAACATGCGGACCATGAGTAGGTTTATCCAGTCAATATTGCATTAAAAAAGTAGGGTAGACAACCCTGTGACTTTGAGATACTTTCGTGCCCCGCACCCGCAATTCGTGGAGCTTTACAACAAGACTTGGTAAAAAACTTGGGCTTTAAGCCCCAAAACATGCCTTGGGGGATTCCATGCCCAACAGGCCCCCAAAACAAACATCGTGACTCACCCTCGAGTCACTGTGTCGGCGCGGAAATATTTGCATGGAGTCCCTCCAACTATTCTTGAACTACACAGAGGTCAATAGCACACTGAGCTTCTGCTTGCTAGATTTGCTGCATATGTTGTTCGGAGACCTCTATGTCGGGAGTGAAAATTTGTACCAATGTGTGCATCCCCTACATGTGTGTGAGCTTGCCTTCGATTTCTACCATGCTAGTGAAGGACTCATCAATCCAAGGTTGGACGCGTGCCTTTAGGACTACTTCCTTATGCTGTGCCTCGTCCACCTAGTCCTTCAGCGCTTTAGCTTGCTACATCTGTGCAATTGAGTGAGGACCATCGTTTGCCTAGTTCCTTGGACACTATCATACTGCTGTTAGAGTTCTCGTGCCTCTGTCTCTGTGCGTTGAATGTTGGGGTCCTCTTGCAGATTTGAGAGGACCTCAAGTGATTCTTTCAACATACTGGTGTAGTCTCACACTGCATCTCCAATTCCCTCCAATCTCGCTGTGATAGCGCTAGCGCGCTATTCTCTGACTTTTGGGGGAGTGGATGGCTGTGCCTTTAACCACAACTCAGCGATTTGAAGGTTCAGCTCTAGCTAAACCTTTGTTATTTCTTCCCTCCCCTTGCAGACCCCTGCTTCTAACCTCTGGATCTACGCCTCTACTGGTATGTCTACTAGGATGGTCAGTTTTGAGATGCTTTCGCAAGCGTCATCTACCACCTGTAGCAGCTGTTGATTTTGCAACACCAACTCATCGCGCTACAAGCTTAGTTGTTCCATATTTATTTTCTACTTACTGAGGACTTAGAGTGTGTGGCTCTCCCTAGCATGTAGCTCTACAGTTATCCCATCGTGCAACACATATAAGGTCTTGTGTGGAAGTGCAGCTAGATTGATACTGAGACCTTTCAACATGCTAACCGAAGGCCTATCGGCCTCATTTGATGGCACTAGGGCTCCTTATGGTAGCACTATGGTGTTCATCATCAGTGCGTGCAACATTTTCTCTACTATTGTTGAGTCGACTGCGAGGCTAGCCGAAAGGGTACCAGCCTGGGAGTGGTGCACCTGTAATTCCTGCATCTGTGCTTTGAGGGCCCCCAACACAATCTAGTTCTCTTGCATGAAATCTTGGAGACCCTCAGAGGTGACATCGTGCACAATTTCCCCAATGTCATGCAGATCACCCTCGGTTAGGGTGATCGGGTTAATGGACAACTTTGAGGCCTTAACCTTCTTCCACAACCCTACTCGATCTGTTGGGCACTGGTGCTTCAGCTGCATTGACACAGTTTGGGGGTTCATGCCTCCTTCTTCTGTCCTTGCTTCCGCTGCTTCCTGCTCCTACGAAGGCGTTGTTTGGCCCTCGCCCACCTTCACAACTACCTCTTGTGTTGTTGTTGCTGTTGTGACCTTTTCTTGCTCTGATGCTTCCTGTGCCGCGTCCCACACTACCTGCACTTTTGCTGCTGCTGCATCCTTCCTTTTTTTTTTGGCCAACTATGCGATGCACAGCTTGGCCTCGTCTTTCTTTCTTTGCACCACCAACTTCTCAATCTCTGCGATGTCTGGGGCGCACTACTCTAGCGGCCATGCCTCTAGGACATTGAAAATGGCATCATCTATGGCTATGAAGGGTAGCTTTATACATTGTTTAGTCGGGTCTTTGTGTGCCTTGATATATATGTTATGCATGTCCACTTTAAATTTTGCAAAACTCTACAGATTGTTGTAAACCATGGGTGACAATCGTGGCTTACGATTGATCCCCATTTTGGGTTCATTTCCATGAACACCAAAACGAATTTGCTATCGCATATCCTTTTAGCATCCTTCGTGGCCCAAAGTGAAGCGTACATCATGGCCTATGGTAAATCCTTGTCAATTATGGGGAATTGACTATCCTCTGACAATTCCCTAGCCACGAGCACTATGGACAGCAACAACGATGCATAGTTGAAAGTTTTGCCTTGTTCCTAAGCTTCATGGCAATTCTCTAAAAACTCCTTGTAGAGGAACTTGGACCAGTTAAACTGGACTATCTCTGTGCATTTATTAGCCAGTACTACCACCGACGTGGGTACTTTGTCCATGCGACACTTACGCATGACCTTTTCTACCAAGATCTGGGTGGCAACTGGTTTCTCCTTGATGCTGGAGATGGCGTAGCTGCTCTTCTTCTCTTCCCACTTGTACTTTTTCTTCATGGCCTTCATGATGGCCAAATCACTACCATTCCCTTCTGATATGGCCACGAGGTCCTCTCCTTTGTATGGAAGCTAGGAGATGTGATGAATCAAGTCCGTTTTGATGGGGATGGGCTCCTTTAGCCATAAACACCCATCATGCACCAGGCAGGGTAGCTGCCTGATGATGAAAATGGTTATTGGGGTGCGGCGGAAGTGTGACACCCAGAGCAGGTTTAGTAGCCTAACCTTTTCCACTTTTGCATAACTACTTCCACGACTATAATTATGTCACCCTTACTGTGGTGTCCTGCTTCATGAGGTTTTTGGTCTCAAGGTGAGGGAACTTCTTGTGGTCAGCGAGGTCCTAGTCTTCAAATTTCAGGCTCGGCATGCGGCCAAGGTACGTGCCTTCAAACATAATGCTAACTAAGAGGAGCAGGGTCTGGAGCGAGCTCTTGGTCTCGTCCAGGTCCTTGGGTACTTTAGTCTTCCCTTTTCGTGGGGGGACATAGGTGGGAAATTTTGTTGCAGACTGCATAGGCTGAGTATTCTCCTCCATGCCTTCATCCTCTTCTTCTTCATCTGTTTTTATAGTGATGACTTTCCCCTTCTCCTCCATTGACAGTTTGTTGCGCAACGGGTTCCATGGGGACACATGTATGGAAGCCATTTCTTATTTGTCCTTCTTGGGTCTTGGAATGCACAGTGATTTCGAGATTTGTTCCATAATCTCGGCACCTTCTGGAACGTCCCCCACAGTCAGGGTCTGCATGGCCCCTTTGGCAGTCACTTCTGCTATCTCCATACCATCCTTAGTTGTTGCCATTGTATCTATGCAACAATCTATCACTCGCGAACTCAGAGGCTCAATCAATGCTTGGATCACAACAATCAGTGTTCTGCTCGATCGCTCAATTCGCAAATGACCAAGTGTTGTTTTCTGGGAAACCGTTTGTATTTTATAGTGCTTTTGGAATTTGAATTCGACCCTTCCCCCCAAATCTTGTTCATTAATGCTCCCTTGGTGGCATATTTTCCCTAATTTTTCCCATAAATCGCTTCTTAAATGTCTGCCGCCTACTTAATTTTTCCTCAAGTTGAGCATCCCATTGTGAATAGTGACTTCAAAAATCACTTTCTGGCAAACCTGCGTAGTAGCGCAACCCTCTGTGCGCAATCACGAACCTTGTGACTCCTTGCTTCTGCGCGCATCTCCAATATCATGCAGCTCCTGGGTAGAATAGTTTATAGTCCCACGCTCCCTTCCAATTTTCTAGAGTGCTAAGACTATCCTTCCTTCAGCTAGTCAGGTGGTCACACCACCCGTGAAAAGTTTCATCAGATCATTCATCATGTTGCCTGGAGAATCCCTACCTTTTACTGTTATAGTCGGCATCACACACTTTATCATTTTCAATGCTCTACTGTGGTCATTATGCTTAGCAATATGCAATCCAAGCCAAGGCATCAGACTGATCAATTCACGACAATAGGCCTTAACCCTGTCATTGTGATCATATGCATCCTACCCTACCACCCTAGTCTTTTTGCCGATAAAATCTTATCTCATCCTCCAACTTCTTGACTTTCGCGTCCACCAGAGTGCTTTTCTTCCTTAACCATACCCTTTCTTCTTCAAGTTCATGGAGTCTGAGATTTCCCTATTGTATTTCTTCCTCAAGTCCCATGCATTCTACTTCTTGCGGTTGTGTGATCCCTTCTTTCCAGGCTTCGATCCATTGTATCTACTACTGCTACTATGCGTGGACTAAGCTTTTCATGCTCCATGGGGATGAAAAAATTTCCTTCATACTTTAGCTTCGAAGGTGCCCGTGTGGTCAAGGTTTTGCACATGTTCCTATATGCCCAAAGAACCATTGGTATGCGTAGGTCCCAATCAGCCCGCTTCACATGGTGGACTGTGTTCAGTGCTTCGTGTACTTTGTCAAAAGCTTCTGCGTGAATATGATTTTGTGTGCTTGGTCTTACCATACTTCATGGTCCCAACCGAAGGGGTCGTTCACACCATTGTCTTTCCCGCTCCTGCTTATCGATCGTGTTTCCTATTGCAAGGACAGTGTGCCTTCGTGCAAGTTGTGCACCATACACCTGTATCCATCTAGAAAGGTGGGTGTGTGGGCTATTTCATCCATCATACTCAGCTTTTATCTGCATCTGAGGCTTCCCAAATCATAGGCACATCATCCTTTTGAATTTGCACGAGTCCTCAATAATTATTTGGTGCATACCCCACCATCTTGCAGGCGTAGTGTGTAGTACCCATTTTAGAGCGTTGAAACGTTGATGTTCTGGTACTTCTCTTTCAAATTTGTTCAATAAATCATCCACCTCGCTCGACCCATCATAAAGAGGCAGATCTCTTACCTTTGTTGCCACACAGCATATCGACCTTGTCATCATGTTACAGTTGAGCATGGTTACCTTGTGTAATCAGTTCTTCCATTGTTCTATCTCTTCATCAGAATCTGATGTGTAGGAGCTTTCGCGTTCCCATGATATGCGACCATCCGTGGTTGGATTTATCCAATCTTTCTCTCATGCGGTTATCTTGTAGATGCAATCTAGATCGTCATCACTATCATAGTCGCACACTGGATCTATGTAGCGTGATCCTTTCGCAGGGTCTAAAGGTACCACTAAACGCAGTGATTTTTTCTCAAAAATCATTTTGCACTTCTTTAGATTTATCACTCCATTCATGTTAGTGGTCCAATCTATTCCCAGTAGCACAGGATAGGGATTGTTGTCATCAACAATCTCTATCACTTTTAAATATTCTTGCGTTCTCATACCTTCGATATCTACCATTATTCCTTGCAATCTTCCCATAAGTAGGATCTTTTGCTGGTTCGCTATTTGTAGTCGAATAAGAGACCATTGCAGCGCAGGCCTACCCATGTGCTCCCATGTCTACTTTGACAGGATGTTCGTGTCTGATCTTAGATCCAAAATCACTTGATCCATTTTGTATTCCCCAATTTTCACGGTCAATATCATCTCTCTTCCTGTTCGTGTCCTGTGCTTCTCGATCTTCCAGAATACACACGGTTCTCCTGGCACGATCCCAACACATGTATTGATGAGTTCCTATAGCCCCTTGATAGCTTTGTTGTTGCAAAACAACTTCATGCATGTCTCCAAGAATGTAGTGAGCATTGATGGTCCATTTCCGGTTCCAGTCTGGCTTTACTTCCTGAAGTGGAGGCATCTGCGAAGCTCTTCTTAGCTTCCATGAATGTCTTCTTAGCACACTCCAAATCAAATTCTGGTTCCTTTGTTGAAGCCTTGCAAACCCAGGTACTTTCTTCGGGCTACTAGCCTTTGTCATCCCCTATTTTGATACCACTCTCGAGCACGATATTTACATTCGGGTCTTCCTCACACGGCTCATACCTCATCATTTGCAGGTTCTGAGTCAGGGGAGGTTGGAGTGCTCCTTTATCACACAACCTCACTATTAGTGTGGGATAGTCCTTAGTCTCATGATCAAACTATGTACAATATAAGCATGAAGGTCTCATTGGATTTGTACAATCACAGACATAATGCACTGGTCCTCTACAATTATAACATATCAGTTGTCCCCAACCTCTTCCTAGTCCCATTCCACCTCAACCTCATCCACGCCCTTGAAATCCAGTGCACAACATTCCTGTATTTTGATTGAGGGATCGTGTTTTGGCCTGAACTCTGTAGATAGGAGTTCGATCCATCATTAGTTCATAACTTCAACAGGTGTGCTCATCATGGCCCACTGACCTACCAAAATTACAGAAAAGCTACTCAGAATTCTACATATACTTTTGTAACAGATGGTAGTTATCTGTAGCATGCTTCCCTCCTATCTAACAAATCGTGCACCACAACGTAGGCATCGTGCTTGGTCCTACTTGTGCCTCCGGTCTCAATGGAATTGGTCCTCCTCCTAAGAAGTAATTCACGAAAGCCAGGCAGTGGTCCTTGTCATGCCCCTGGCCATTGCACTTTACGCACCATACCTCGTCGCACACTTCTAGACGAGCCCTCCTATCTTGTTTTGAACTCTGCATCTCAAGGCACAAGTTTTTCAACTACACGTGAATTTTCTAGACTCCTAGGTTAGGATATTGCATTGGAGTCTCGTTCAATCTCATTGCGACCTCCAAAGCTTCAGCCTGAGAGGTTAGTCTTTGTTGCGCTAGTGCATTCCGTAGATGTGGTGTTAACGATGCTACAAACCATTCGTGGTGTTTCCCATCTGTTAAGGTCATGTTCGATTCACGAATTGTGCACTTCAGTCTTTGATCCAACTCCCATGGGGTTTTCCTGGTAGCATTGTGATTTCCTTGAATCCAATGATTGACTGTGCCTTCAATTTTGGTCTGCTAAATTCCTTGTTTAGCCTAGTTTGGATATCCGCTATCCCTGCATTCAGATTGTCATTGGAATGCTTAATGTACCAGGTTAGTGCACGATCTTGTAGAGCACTGACCAATGTTGCCTTCTTTATATTGTTGTTCATGACACCCTGTGCTTCCCATACTACTTTTACCACGAACCAAAACTGGTCCAGATCTTCATTTCTGACTCCCTTGAACACTGGTAGCTTTATTGCGCTGGCCATACCGCTTCGCAATGGGGTTAAAGGTGGTATGGGTGAACTTGGGGGTGAAGATGGTGAAATTGGTGGTAGCGTGGGTGGGGGTGGTATGCATGAAAAACAATGCTTTATCAGATTAATTGCACTTCTTGGTGAAACCTTCACGAGCTCCTCTTCGCAAAGGTGAAATCAAGGGGCTAGTTTCTAGTTCTAATCTCCCTTCGTTTATGTAGATATTCCCACTCCACATAGCCCCAAACATTAATTTATTCACATAACCCTCTTTTCACACAGCAACATTTTAATCCAAGTGTTCAAATATTTAACGTACTTACCTCGAGGGGCCTTGAGGAAGCATCGTTTTTCCTTACTATAGCTTACCGAAGTATCTACTACGAATTTGGTGATGAACCCTCCTATGATCCGATCCAGCCAGTGATCATTAGCGCGCGTGATCCTATCTTCCAATGCTTTCAGTCTGCACACCATCTCTAGGGTCCACACAATAGGTTTATCGAGTTTACACGTCCCTTGGCTATCTACTAGCCTTGTGATCCACTTGTAAAACTTAGTAGGGAAGGATGCAAAGAAAATTTCATGGATTTCTATATATAAGTATCAAGCTAACCACTCTTCCTTTGATAATCGCGGATTCCTGTTTTCCTGTGCCACGAACTCGTGAATATTTCTGTCCAACCACTCTTCAATTCCTTTCTTTGTTGGATTCTAGTGATACAACATCAGACATATTTATGCAGATCCTGGTCTCGACAACGGAACCATTTGCCGGCTTCTTGGGGCCTGACCCAGGTTCAGAGTTAATTTAGCGAAACAAATCCCGGTACTACTGGCCCTTCCGGAAATAGTCCATGGAGTGCAAGCTGAGGTCTCACCTAAAGTAGTATGGGAGGGTGGTAGAACCAGGTTTCCACACCTTAAAGATGTCTGATGAGTTCGATTGGTCCATAGTTTGACCTTGTGCACAGGTTGCTTCGCACACTTTCTTGTACCTCATAGCTTGATATGCTACCTTCGCGCAGCCCTACCTAGGGGCTGAGCTCTGCGTTCTATGTTATTACCCAATACCTTACTGGTATTCCAATGTTAGTTAATTAGCTTTTCCTACTTGAGTGCTTTAAGTTATACTTAACAACATAAACCATTCATACAGGTGCACAGAGTAAATAAACAGTATATTTGAAAATTATATCAATTGTGCATTAACTCAGGAACAGATACACAAAATTATAAAAAAAACTTCTCTTTATTAGTTCCTTCCATGGTTACAGACTCGACTCGCCCTGTGCACTCAGCTGCAGGGGTCCACGCACTCAGCTATAAACTACTAGGCCTCTGCACACTCAGCTGGAGAGCCTTCTCCTACTCTACGACCCAAAGACACACTTCAACCTACTACTCAATCACTTAGAATTTATCATGCTTCTCTTCTATTCCCTGTTCTCTATCCTCCATTTCTTTCTTACACTTAGAGCCTTGCATTATTTATACAATCTCATGGTCTGCAAATCATGGGTAGGTTTATCTAGCCAACATTACATTACAAAACTAGGGTGGACAACCCTATGACTCTAACCTACTTTCATGCCCTGCGCCTGCAATTTGTGGAGCTTTACAACGAGATTCGGTCAAAAACTTGGGCTTTAAGCCCCAAAACATGCCTTGGGGGGATTCCATGCCCAAAACATTTGTTGTGTGATCATCATGTTAGAAATATTTCATATTTGATTACATGGAAAATGTTTGTCAAAATATCTATAAGATAAAGGCTTCCTATTTGATTACATGCAAAGCATTTGAAGAAAGGTTTACATGCAAATTGTTTGAAAATTTTTGTATAAGATAAAAATCAAGGAATCACAAGTTTAGTATATTTTAGCAAGTGACATTACAATGGTATCAATGATGTGCATCCTACTAGACTAAGTGGTTTTTATTTTAATATTCATTTTCAAAAGTGTTTCTAGTTAGTTGTAGCTAGGAATAGTTATTTTAGTGGAAAGAATGAGAACCCTTGATGAACACGACTTCCTATAAAAAAAATTGCAGAACTTTGAAAACTATGATAGGGATCTAACAAAATTGCTAGAACATTATGGGATATTGGAATCTCACTTATCAGTTGATACACAAAAAAATATTTATTCTAGCGTGAGAAATAATGAAGGTAGAAAGAATAAACTTAGGAAACAAAATATTTTATTTTCCTGCAATGGACCTTGGGAGAATAATCACCAATGCACACAAAAAATTGTAAATATTCTGGTAAGGAAGGTAAGGAAGAAGGACACAAAGATACATATCAGAGAGTTGGCACAACTTAGACAAATAAGTAGAACAAATATTTACATCTTCAATAACTTAAAGGAGGATGTTGGTTTAAAAAATACAAAATTAAGTCATGAAAAGGAGGTATGTGATAGCTAGTAGCAAGCTGATTTTGAGGCTCATAAGAATTTGGAAGAGAATATTTAACAACTATTTAATAGGGATAAAAAATTGGAATCTGAAGAGGAGCAAATTCCATCTCAATTGAAAAGAATTATTGAATCACTTGGAAAAAATAAAAAGGAAATATCAAAAGTGTAGAGTGAACTAGGTTAAATTGAAGATAAACATTGTATATCCAAGATAAAATATGATAACTTGGAGGTAAAGGTTGATGAGATAGAATATTAATTGCATGAATTGAAGGTTGAAAAGTTTGAAATTTAACATGATGCTATGTTCTTAGAGACTTTGAAATCTTGAAGTGCCTAATTCCCAATGTACATTGTCGAATGACAAACCTTTGGAGGCTTATTTAGAAGAAGCATAATCTTGCAATTACTATTTCTATGGGAAATTTCATTAATTCAGTGTTAGTATATGTCAAAAATAGAGGGAAAGTATGTATCGAGTTTCTAAAGGAGCAACAACATCCTCCTCAAACCTTTATCCCCAATGAAGTAGTCTGTGTGAAACCAATCCATGAGAAGTTGTGCATAGTTGTAGGGATTACAAAGTTATTTTTTGATGTTATTCAATTTGATCGTGCCTTAGAGGGGGCTATTTTTTTACGTAATGAGTAATAAATTAGTGTGTGATGGCCTTGAAGAGGCTAAATTTATTCGTTGTGAAAATAAGCACTATAGAGTGGTTACCATGGATGGTATCTGCTTACAAAAGCTGGTAGGATGACTATTGGAATTACTGGTGACATGGAAGCTAGATCCCAATAATGGGATGATAGAGAAATTGAAGATCTTAAGAAGAAAATTGAGCATTATGAATTAGATATGGAAAAGCTAGGATCTATAAGATAATTGTAGATCAAAGATGAAAAATCAAGTGGGAATATTAATAGACTTGAAAGAAAGATTCAATATGTTGAAATTGAAAAGAAAACTATAGAGGGAAAATTAAAAAAAGTATAGTAGGAGAGAGTAAATATCAAGGTGGAGATTGACTAAATGAAACCTAAGCTTGAAAAGTTCAAAGGACTTATTTCCAATAGAAGAAAGAACATAACAAAGATGACAACATAATCATTGAGATAGTGGAAAAAATATACAAAGATTTTAGTGAGTCAATAGAAGTAGAAAATATTCATGAGTATGAAGAAAACTAAGGGAAGCATAAGGAATTTATAAAAGAAGGCATAAGTTGATGAGTCAGATGGAAAAAGTAGAGTACTAGTTGGAGTATGAGCAGATGCATGATATTGAGGCTTTGATCAAAAAATTAAAATCCTCTATAATTAGATTATACGAGAAGTTTAAAAGAGTTCAAAATTAAGAGGTTGAAGCTAAAATAATAATGGATGATGCCATATGTTAGCTAGATGAGATAGGAAAGGATGTTGATGGGTATAAATAAAAAGCAGATGAGTGTGAAAGTTTTATATAAGATCTAGAAAAAGAAGCTACCAATGTCACAAAAAATATTGGAAAACTAGAGTGCCAAATTTATGCCAATGAAACAAAAATAAAAAAGCTTTTTGAAAGGAGGCACTAGAGAACTATGAATTGGAATAAATAAAATGTTCTACCATAATTGTTCCGATGGAAGTAATTCATAAGGATCTAGTTTTCCAAAAATATTTTATAACTTAAAAAATAGTAGATCTCATCAATAAGATATGAGGCTAGCTAACAAAGAGATCAAGGATTAGTAGTAGTTGAGTAGATAAATATCTCAAAAGTTGCCAATAATTATTACCACCATTTGCAAAAATACATAGATATGGCATGTAGTAGTGAATTTTGGATCTCTTAGGAGGAAGTATTCAAAGATATAACACTCTTTTTTACACGTAACCTAGTGATGATAGAAAGGATATAATACATCCCTTTAGGATGTGACAGTTCCCAATATTTCTTGATCATTTGACATAGCGAAAGAGGCCATTGTACACTAAATGTTTTGAATATGTTTGGTGACTTGAATATAAGGCATTGTATAATTCACATGTGTGATAGGTTTTCATGAGATACCACAAGCTTTAGCAAGAAATCAATAACATCCATAGGAAATAAATTTTTATATTAAATGAAATCTAATTATAGATCAAGTCACATGTTGTCTACTTTCTATTATCTATATCATCATTCAAACATAGTATGTATTTATATAAGAAAAGGGGAACCTACATCCTGAAAATGGTTTAAGAGGTTGTTCACAATTTGGGAACGTTAACTAAATTAGTTGCTATAGTCTTATCGTGTGTAAAATATAATGTCTAAATTAAGGAGTGACTTAACAAGTTGATTGAAATCAACCGTAACCATTTTTTACCTTGGTGACATGGCGAGTTTACGCAATGAGGCATCTTGTTTGTTCCTCAACTAGTTGCATAAATTTCCATGTGAAAGTTGAAATGATACAACGTTACTCTAGAAGGACTTTTCCCTCGACGTCATATCGGTGTTACACTGTGAGGCATATTGTTCATTCCCATCCCAATTGCATGATTGTTTATGTGGTGATTTAACCAATACAACTTCTAACTTAGGACTAAATCAATCCTTAACCATTTAGTTAGAGAATGAATTTTCACGCAACAACTTCAAATAATATGCAAGTGGTCGTGAGAATGGACATGCCACGTATTTCCTTCTTGGGCTACCATCGCGATGTTGATCCCTTGATAAAAAAATTACACCTGGTAATAATAGATGATTATATTTCTGCAATCACTTAAGTTAGCCCCTTTATTCCACAGAAACATAAAATATATTAAAATGACTCTTAAGGCATCCTTTAGTTCTAGTCGAAAAACAATAATAAAATAACTAGTCAATAAGAAATGATACCTTGAGTTGCTCAGGGTATATCTTTATATGTGTGTGTGCATGTGTATATGTGGATTTATGATAATTTAGGGTGGAAGAGGGTGAAAATAATGTAGGGAGATTTTTTAGCAAAAATTTATAATTTTTCATCCCATCACGTATGTATCAGGTACTAATTTCAATTAGGTTCCCAATCCTAATAAGAAATTTTCTCTGTCAAATTGTGAGAGGAAAGAAAGAGGGCTAACTAGTTTCTTTTGTATATGTTGATTCTTGGTTTGGCAGAGGTATAAATTCAAGATTGTGATATTTCTATCGACTCAAAAAAACACCCCACATAAGTGATATAATAGGAAAACATGTTTCTTGTGGTAGCATAGACACACCACCTTCTCTCTAAACTTTCATAACCATAGATAAAATTGTATATCCTCACCAAGTCTTAGGAAGTTATAAGAAGGGAGACTCTAGGTGTGGTATGAAATTGATCTCCAAAACCTACTTGAAGGAAATTTGTCTAGGAAGAATGGGGGAAATTGAAAGTTTCAATAGGAGAGAGCCCATTGATAATGGAAAAATATACTAACATCTTGACATTGCCACCATATTTGAGAACTATCAATGGCTAGGTTTCCTTGAGAGACTCTAAGGTTTTGATAATGAGGTGCCAATGGAGTTTTCCATGAACTTATAGAACGCTGAAGGGAAACAATTTTTTGTTGTAGTCAAAGGGTCAGTAATCTGCATAAATGAAGACTAAATAAGTAGAATCATAACTCTTCCCAAGGGATTGCAGTGGAATAGGGAAGAAGCATAAGAGACCATAATCGTCAAGAAATGATTATTCCTCCAAAATGAACTTCCTGATGAAGATAAGAATGTAGTAGGGACAAAAATCCTTTTTAGTGTTTGGGATGAGGTGGTCAATCGCATCCTTAAATATATCTTATGTGAGGGTAGATTAATAATAATTTATTCTTACCAGTTCAAGCTATTATATAATTTAAGATTCCAATCCCACCTTCTAGCCTATGAATTACTAAGAATTCCATTTTTCCTCCTATATCTCTAAAGGAGATGAGTACTAAGGTAAATGAGGGTAAACACAATTATTTAGCTCATCATCATATAATCAAATTGACTGTTACAAATGAAATAGAAGACGTACACCATCTGATCCTTTGGATTGAATTTGTAGATATGGATAGGAAGATATTTAGAGAAGCCTAAGCATATCTCAGTAGACCGAAGAAGATTGCAACTAAAAGGAGGAAAGGGAAAGCAATAACCAACCCTTTAAAAAAATGAAGAATTGAAGGAAGAGGAAAAGGAAATATCAACTACCTCAGTAGGTTTAAGTACCCCTACAAAGCCTTAGGTGAGTATGCCTACTCAATATATTGTCTAGACAAGGAGAAAGAGCACTAGAATTAGGTTTAGTGGGAAAACTCAACCTCCCTCTGCTACTCTCATTACAATAGAAGAGACACCTAGCCCTAAAGGGAAAGATCTATAAGGGAGAGAAATATTGGTCTTTCCAAAACCATAGGTATAAGAAACTAAGATACAATAGGGGATGATAATAGTACTACCTAAGAAAATAAAGGAAATTTTCCATCTACAAGAGTAGCATGTATAACTACAACAAGAACAAGTATAGATGTATGAGGAATAACAAGATACAAAATAGTTTGTACCAAGGAAGCCACCTTCCTTCTTCTCTTGGAAATTAAGGGTTGACCCTTTTGTTGTAGGGAGAACAAGAAGATTACTTCATGAACATATAGTGCCCCAGTTTATGATTGAGGTAGTGTTGTTGCTGTGACAACATCCTCTAAAAGTTTTCCTACATCCAAACTTTGGAGCCAGCCATCTTTCATTTCAAGCCATGTTGTTCAGGTGTTCAAGTAGTCCTTTAAGAATTCTAGGTGTCAAAGTGACCTATGTTTACTTGGTTATAATGTGATGCTTGCATAGAACAATTATTCTAAGCAAGCTTAGAAGTCAATGTGTATCCTTGGAAGTTAAGCATTACGTAGTCCTTGATCACAGTGGTTATGTAGTGCTTAATGACAGTGATTGCACAATTCCTAATGATAGTGACTACATAATTCCTAGAGATGGTGACTCTACAATCCTTGATGATAGTTCTTGCGCAATCCTTGTGGACAATTCTTACGCAGTCCTTGATGTTAGTGCTTATGAAATTCCTAGAGACAAAGAATGCACAATCATATGGTCAGTGACAGTGTGAGGGAATCCTCTACAAATAGCGATTGTACACTCTTTGTTGAAAGTGAGAGTGTACTCACCAATATTAACCCTAATTTCATGTCTGCTCTCCCTGTATAAAGATTCCGTTCTAGAGCTCGTATTTGTATTCATATTTTTCTTTTTAGCTCTACACATTGTTGGAGTATAAGGAGAATTCTCTCACTCATGGTTGCAAATGCCACATCTTCTCTGTGAGTTTCTCAACTATCTCTTTTGCTTTTGCAAGTGTTGATTTTTCTTTCTTTTAGTCCTACATGTGTTGTTTTTTCTTTCTATATATTTTTCAAGTGTCCCTTTTGTCTACTTTAATTCTTATATGCTTCACTTGTGTTTTTGTTTTATTTATATGAGTCACTTTCACTCTTGCATGTGTCGCCTTTTCTTATTTTCTCACATCTTAAGTGCACCTAGGCACACCTTCTAGAGGCATCTATAATGCACTAGTTAATTTTATTTATCATTAGAACATGAGTTGGATACATTCTTATGGGATAGTGCACCTATTGGTTACAGTTGACACTTGTGTTGTAAAGGTACATCTTAAGTGTCACACTTGGAGATAAGTATTGTTTTACTATCGTTTCATTGTACACTTGTTGGTTTTGGGTACTATGTGTCTTCTTTTCATGTTCTTGGGTGTATATGGGTGTGTGATCATGTTCGAGACTTGTTATATACTCTTACTCTCTTGTGTCAATGATACCACACTTAGTCAATTTTGGATTCTTTCTTTGTCCTCACATCTTGAACAAGTCAGGAGCAAAATCAACCTTATAGTCAAGTGATGAGTAAAATGCATACTTATAAGCCTTAGTGATGAGACCCTTAACTCTTGGATCTATGCACTGTGCCCATATTGAGGAAAAACTCCTCCAATTGTGAATTAAGCAACCTCAAAGTACAAACCCCCAACCTTGTTTCTTACACTTACCCATTGTGCAATCCTTGATCCATATTGCCTTATATTTAACATTGGACAATATCATTAGAAAGAGGAGTCATCTTTGAACCCTTTTAGTGCTCAATTTTGCAATCCCAAGAGATATCTTCTTAGCTATTGTGCATTGTGTAGTTACATTGCCCAAAATTGCCTCTTTTGTCTCCTACACTGCTCTTTTTGCAATGGCTTGGATAACCTTGCCCTCACTGTGAATTACATAATCTAAGAAGAAAATATAACCATCTATGATCCCTTGTAGTGATTAAATGCGCAATACATGGATCCTCTCCCTCAAGCACTGGGCATTGCATAGTCACAGTGCCTAAGCTCGCTCTCCTTGCCTCCTGGACTTGCCCAATGCACAATACATGACTTTCCTCTCCCTTGCCACTATGCATTGCACAATCAAAATGAACC
This sequence comes from Pinus taeda, assembly GCA_000404065.3. Classification (NCBI taxonomy): domain Eukaryota; kingdom Viridiplantae; phylum Streptophyta; class Pinopsida; order Pinales; family Pinaceae; genus Pinus; species Pinus taeda. The sequence continues at coordinate 42,631 of APFE031159406.1, forward strand.
AATTATCCACTCCCTACCTCCTGACTCTATGCACTACATATCCCCCGACTCTTCTCTAAGTCCTTGTGCAATATCCCACCACAATTAGCATTTGTACAAGATAGAATATGTGATTTTAGGACTGATGTTTTCTTTTCATGAGTGAGATTCATTACAAGAAGGACAATTGTGGATAAAAGACACAAAAGTGCTATCATGCATGAGTAGAGGAGTCTGGGACCAAGACAGAGATATGGAAACTCATGTTTACTTAGATGGCTCCAAGAATTATCCGGAGCCTTTGGAGGGTGAATATGAAGTACAATGAAGATCTATCACGAAGGATTGAAGACATAGCAGCAAAGATAAGAACTTGGAATTGATACACTACTATGAAGTCTCATGTTATAGTTGCCAAATATTGGCTTCTCAAAGCATCATCACAAAATTCTTGTGTTGTTCATGTATTTTTGCATTATTGGTGAAATGTAATTATGTAATTAAAAAAAATGAGAAAATTTAAAATGTGTTGAAGTCCAAGGGTCATGCATGGAACATGAATGATCACTAGGAAGTCCTAGAGGCATGTAGGAGCTTAAAGGTTACATAGAAGCTCAAGAGTCATGAGGGAGGTCAAGAGTCACATGGAAGATGAAGAGTCACCCCATTTGTTATAAATAAACCCACATAACTCAAGAAAATGACTTTTCACTTTGGCTTCTCTAGCTTGGTATAGGAGAAAATATCATTCTTTGTAGGAGAAAGTAGTGACTTAATGTTCCACTATTGGGGCTAGTGTTGCACCATTGTAATTATGTATATTGTAACTTTCACTTAATGTTTAAAGCTATTCGAGTCAAAACACTTTTATGCATTTATTTTGAATTTCATAAGATTATTATTTTAATGTTTATGGTATATTTTTGTGTTCAAATGTACTAAACTATTTCATTGGCTTTGGTGTGAATCTTGTTGAATGTGCATTGTTACTTTCTTTTATGATCGTTGTTACCTTGTGAACTGTTTTGTAGGTTAATATATGATTCCTTCTATGCTCCCATGTGTATTTATTAGGATAATACTATTAATTTTCTTTTAAAGGTTCACTTTCTCTCTTCCATCTGTGAATGTACCTCATATACATTTCAATTGTATGCTTCACAATGTCATATACTTGCTTGTCTCAAAGGATATGTGCATAGTCCCTTATGTTGTTTATTATAGCCAGGGAAAACCCTTAAGTCATGGTGGTCAGGTCTATTATCTGGATGGGGCTCATACTCCAAATGGTGTGAGTTCTAGTTGGGACTTCAAATTGGGGAGACCCCTATGTTGGCGGACTTCCAACATCGTCAATAGGTAGTGAAAGCCAAAGTAGAAACACATACAGAAGAGGATTTCATAGGATAAAGGTGTGGTTGATCTTCCTAATATGGAATATCGATTCAATAAGATGAGGGAGTAAATGACCCTATTAATAATGGAAGATGTTAATAGAAGAGAGTGACTTTAAAGAGAAAATCAACACCTAGGAAATCAATTACAACAGCCACAAGATTCATTAAAGGAAAATGATGCTCTAATGACAAAAATGGAGACATATATAGGAACCATAGAACACCTTCCTTGGAAGGTTGTCAACTGTAGGAAACCTTCTAAGACATACTCATTGTTCATAAAAGAATAATTGTGTAGGTTCATATTAACCAGATAACTCAAAGAGGAACAATACAATTGCAGGAAGCCAAACACTTCATAGACTTATGCCTAGAATGTAGCATGGAGGATAAGGAAAATCTGGCTCAGTTACATACATACAATACACACAACACACCACACACACACACACACACACACACATAGATATATATATATATATATATATATATATATATATATTATATATATAATATATATATATATATATAGATATATATATATTATATATATATATATTATATTATTATTATCTATATTATTATATATTATTATATATATATATATATATTATATATATATATATATATATAACATTTTACGCACCAATATGTTGATATGGGACCCCAATCCATATCCAAGGGATGCATAACTATTAGAACTATCATCTTGGTTAACACACGAAGAGATTATAGAAGAGAAAGTAAAAGGGAAATTGGATTAGGAATTGAAGGAGCCATTACTGATTAGACCAGAACACCCATCCCCCTCAATACTTACAACATCCCATGCCATTCTTGTAGAGGATACCGGGATAGAAGATATATGGAAGATAATATAGGTATAATTTATCTTACATTTTGAGGATACTTTCAGACTAGAGGGAGAAGAAAGTCCACAAGCTTTCTAAAAAATATGGTAAGGCTTTCCTCACAGATGGATATAAGGGAGTATCATTCCCTTAATAGATTGAAAGTAGCACTAGTAAGAACCCTGTATATATAAAAGAATCATCTATAGTCTTGGGGCTTAGTGGATAGGACTCAAGTTCAATCCCACTCTACAACTAGGGCTATAAAAACACCAAAGCTAAGAAGGAGAATCTTGAGTGTTTAAAGATATAGACGAAAATGTAGTATTCTACCTAGTAGGGGCAACCACAACTTGCTCAGCCTAGGATGCCAGGAATATAATCAAGAGTTGAATGAACAACAAAAAATAAAAGAAGAATATTGAGTTACTCAAGGGCGAGCAATGATTCCTATAGGGGGGTATGATGTGCCTCCAAAATATTCACTAATGGAGGTAAGAGATAAGAAGATTGTAGCCTCCCCATCTCCACATAGATTCAATGATGAAAAATTGTGCCTATGTGGATTTGGAGAAGTAAATTATAAGGCCCGTGATTCCACTCCTAAGCACATAAAATGATGTTTGAATCCACATTTGACACTTAATTGTATATTTTCCTAGTTTAATGAGTTCCTAAAGAATTCAATGTGGTTTTCATATGTATGTGCCTTAACATGTTTATTGTGCATGATTTACAAATATATTGAGTAGATTATGAGGAATCCAACATTGGAGAGAATTTAGGTGCTTGCTCCTTGTAGTAGGAAGACTTAAACTCAACTGGCTCGAGGTATTTAATTCCTCCTCCTATTGTTGCAAGTTAAATATGGGATAAGATTCCCCTTTTTAGGATTTTTGCACGGAAAATGCATCCTCCTATCTAGGAGGCTTCTCCCTACTTGATGTATAAATAAGATGCTCAAATTAGCCTAGTGACAGAGTAAAATGGAAAATAAAGAAGAAATAGTAGGATTTTTTTATTCCAAAGCAAGTTTTGTAGTCTTATAATGTAAGAACATATTTTCAGTTAGTTAATGTAGTGCCTTATTCTAGCTCTTATCTTGGTCCTTATTTAAGTATATTAAGCATACTTGGGTTGGGCCCACCATGAGAGCTTCAAGTCCCTCTTTTACATTTGTTCATGTTGTGCTTTGCATTTGTCTTGTTTAGCTTCCAACATTAGCATTTCTAGAAACTATAATCTGATGGTTTTGTGCATGATTAAGTAGGTTATTTCTTAAGAAATTCTTCATTGTAAGTAATTTATGTAAGTTTTTAGTATTTTTGATAGATCATACCACTTATTAATGCATTATTAAGTCTTTTCCCATTACGTTCCTTTTGTTGTTATACATTTTTCAATTTATTGGTTTGTTGTACAATTGATTTTGTGGCTATAGGAACAAGCATAACTTGTTTTTTAAATGATACAACTTGCATTAAGTTTTCCCAAGCCTTTACTAGTTGAATGACATCATCCTCCATGACTACTACCTCCTTCGTTCATCTTAGGTTTTCACTCTAATTGTTTTGCAAGCTCACTAGACTCTTCTTGTAGCAAAATAGAGAATCATGTAGCAACCCACCTATAGTGCATCTCTCTCACCTAGTTCAACAATAAATGATTGGTTAAAACTCCTATATGTATTAAAACATGCATGGGATGTTGATGGTGGAATTTAGAAACAATACCTCACAAAATTTCTCATAGATGATTTCATCAAATTGTTTTCTGAGTGGTGTTTTCTACAATTTAAGTTTTAGATTTTCAATCCTTTATTTTTAGCAAGTGTGCTTTCCATTTGATGCAAATATCATAGGTGTGTGTGTCATTTCATTTTCTACAAGTTATTCATATATATCGACTTTCATGTAGCATAGCTTATTCCAACAACTTAACCATGTTTATGTTCAACTAACCTCCACCATCCCACCAATATAGGAAATGAAAGAGGAAAAAGATAGTGCCTAGTGCACATACAATGCCAATCCCTTTTAAGTTTGTATGAATCCTAGGTTGATAATTAAAGCTGAGACCTTGGGACTTGTAGAATTATTGCTACAATACCTAGGGCCATCAACACCAAGCATTATTAGTGAGACCATTCTTCCTGGAAATCACCTTCCCATCAACAAGTTTCTCTATTACATACTTCTTGCTAGAAACAAAAGGAAATAAATGTGAAAATTTCTAAATAGAAATCCAACTGCAGTGACTGATATTATTTATTCTACTTATTAATTCATAAATACGTTATTCACATTGTTTCTACAAAAAATATCAAAAGAAATTCTACTGCAACCTTTACAATTCAAATACCGCAGAAAGTAAATGCAAGGAAAAATACTAGCACGAGTACAATCAAAATGACATAGTTATTTTTGGACAATTTTTGCCGAAAAAACCCAATGTGGGAAAACCGATGCAATAGATGAGAGTTTCTTTATTGATCTTCAACAAAATCTCATGTACAAGATAAAACTAGCAGAATGGAAGAGGAATTTATTTGAGAAATTTTACAGACAATTTTCTCATGCTTCATAGAGAAATTTTGACTTTGGAGAGGACATGCTGTCCTTACTGTGTTACCTTTTGTGTAGTCCCAACATCACTACCTTTGCGCTATCCCTCCTCTACTCCACGTCTTCTCTCTACTTCCTGCACTTCCGACTATTTTGTAAGCCCTCTCTCTCCAACTTGCAACTCTCCCTGTGATTTGATATTATCTTGCCGAACTTCAGCCAGTGAGAAAATCAATCTACTTGGGCAATTGAATATCTACCAAGTTCATTTTCCAAATGCCCATCGAATTCCTTCTTATAATCCCCTCGTTGATCAATCAATGGCCCATATTAGATTCTAATAAATGGCTCATATTGTTTTGACTTGATCCTCGTCTTCTTCTAGAAGTTTCACCCTCAGTTTAATTAATACCCTTTAATAATTTTAATTTCCTAAGTTTATGCTTAGGCATCCATTAAAAATAATTAATTATTTTAATAAAACTGTCTTTGGGTGGAATTTCCCAAAAAGTTTTGTGGGTATTCTGGAATACATGTGTCCTATCTTCCCTAAAAATTTTGAGGCTTAGAGAACATCCGACGTTACCAAAAATCAACAATAAAGATTACAAGGAATTCACCAAAATATCTTCATGAGATGAATGAAGGATGTGGAAAGACTCTAAGCACCTACAAATGATGCCACATTGGGTTGTTCTCAAACCCAAAATCTATGGCACTCACACAACCTAATTATCATGATAGGCGATAGCCAAACCCATTCTAACCAATTTGGAATAAGAAACTCTTGTTTTGTTTTCCCTTTTGCCAACAATGTAAAAACAATATAGGTTTGGATTTCATCAAAATGAATGAGAGGTGACATAGACCATACTAACCATTCAAACTAATTATCTGTTTAAACACATTAGTAAAGTTTATGGAAAAGCCTGACATAAATATTTTTAGAAATTTTTTTAGAAAAGACATGATTATGACATTTATGAATAAAGAACATATTAAGATATAGCAGCTTTCCAAGTTTTCTTATCACTTTTTACTTAATGAATGCATTGGAAAAATCCACAAAATAATGCAACACATGAGAGTAGGTGGTGCTCTGGGTGTAGGTGTAATGGATAATCGTTCAAATCCATAAACGATTTCTGCAAGTTTAGGTGGAACTTCTTCTTGGATTTCGTTTGGAGTATCAGTCATCTACCTCCAAACTTGGCTATTCTGCTAAATTAATAGAACTACTTAATTTAGCTGTAATATGACAACCTCTCAATTGCCACAGAATCAAAAGGAATTCAAAATTTTGGTTAATTCATTATTGCGTCTCCTTTTTCCCACAACATTATAACACTAACACTCCATCGTTGATCTTACGTTTCAATCCGACAGTTGTGGGTTCACCCAATCAACAAAACTAATCGGTGATCCTCCACCATTGATCAAAGCACACTTGATCCAACGGTTAACAACAATATCAGATGGAGATCTTGTGCTTTACCCACCCGATAAAGTGGTTTTCTCGATCTACTGAGTTCTATGTGTTAGTCCATAAATGGAATCACTTAGAATTTCAAAAGACAGCTTACCACATTTTCTCCACCTGATAAACAACTACACAGGTAAAATCAGTTTTCTTCCTTGACTAACGCACGAGCTTATTAACGCACAATGACTATTAGATATATTTATTTGTAGATCGGATGGTTCTAGACTCCTTTGGGTTAACACAATTTTGTCAGGTTTTCTTTTCTTTGTTGTACCAAACTTAATACCTCCGCTACATTTAAATTGTCTCAAACCATATTCTCCAATGATTTTAGAACAGAACCAAATCATTTCAAAACACAGAAAACACAATATTTTGCGATACAATACAGATTTTGCATACTCTAATTCAAAATAAAAAATGTAAATCAACAAAACCCAGAGATATTTCGAAGGAATACACTGCCTCCAAGATTGAGCAACTATGCACAAATACACAGAGATACAATTTCTGTAACTTAATCTTATATGGCCTAATCAAGCCAAATCAGTCAAAATCCCTTTACAGTCATTCAAAACTTACATAAATACCATTTCATTCTAACAATTAGATTCTTAATCCATGGATCGAATCTACCTAATCTTAGACAATATCTAATCTGGTTAATATTCTCCTTGAGAATCTCAACTGAATCTAAACAACTTGATTTAATTATAAAATCACTCAATCCCTAAATCCTAGCTCAAATCCTATCTAGAAAACTTTTTAATTGATAGCTAAAGGATTCCACTCCTTTGCTTGTAAACGTTTTTTGTATTTTTGGAATAAATTTGAAGGCTTTTGTCTTCAAGCCTCATGCTCTTGCATCAGACTCCTGAGGACAAAACTCTTCATGGGTTCTTGTCCATGAGCTCTTCTATAGAACTACCTAATTTCTGTAGCATGGCATCTGTCATCCAAGTAGCTTCACGAATTGGTTGATCCTTCCATTTGACCAAATACTGAAAATACTCCTGTCCTCTTGTCTTCTTCAACAATTTCTTGTCCAAAATTCTCTCTGGCTTCAATTCCTTTGCTATAGGCAACTGTTTTATTGAATCAATCTCTAGTTCTTCTTGATTCTCTATTGTGTCATCTACATTTTTATTTACATACTTATACAAATCAGCAACATTGAAAATTGGAGATACTCTAATATCAGGGGGTAATTCAATTTCATATGCATTTGCAAAAAATTTCCGCAAGACTCTGCATGGTCCATTTTTCTTAAACTTTAACTTGTTATACTCCCTTTTTGGAAATATTTCCTTCCTTAGGTGTGTTAAAACCAAATCTCCAACTTCAAAATTAGCTTCTCTCTTCTTCAAATTTGGTTTACTCCCATATTTTATGTTGTTGTCCTATACTTGTTGTTTTACCTGTTCATGTATTACTTAAGCTTATGTAGCAAAATATTCTCCTTTATCACTTCTCATTTCAGCTTTTCCCAAGTCTCTCAATTCAGAAACACCTCTTCAATGCATCCCATAAACTATATAGAATGGACTCTGCCCTGTACTCCTATTAGGAGAATCATTATAAGCATATTCTACCTGTGCCAAGACTTGATCCCACTATTTTTGATGTTCACGTGCAAGACTTCTCAAAATATTACCAAAGCTTCTGTTTACAACTTCAGTCTGTACATCAATATGATGATGATAAGTAGAATTAAAACTTAGTTTAGTTCCAAGATTCTTCCACAATGTCCTCCCGAAATGTCCAACAAATATGGTGTTTCTGTCTAAAACAATTCTCTTAGGTAACCCATGTAATCTTACAATCTCCTTAAAAAACTGATTAGCAATGTGAGTAGCATCACTAGTTTAATAACATGGAATAAAATGTGCCATTTTTGAAAATATGTCAACTACTACATAAACTGAATCATGTCCCCTTTGAGTTTTCGGTAAACCCAAAACAAAGTCCATACTTACAATATCCCAAGGCCTATCTGGAATAGGTAATGGAACATACAAACCTATGTTTTGGCTCCTTCCCTTGGCATACTGACAGACTTTACAATTTTTCACATACTTTTCCACTTCAACTCTCATCTTTGGCCAAAAATAAAACTAGTTCAATTGCTCATAAGTCTTGTCTACACCAAAATGTCCTCCAGTCCACCACTATGTTTCTCCTCGATCAAATTTTCTCTCATACAAAAATTTGTTATGCACAACTAATTTCTTTTAAACAACAGTCCCTCTTGCAGGAAATAATCCAGCCACTTGCTTCTATCTAACATAACATGATTTCTACAAGAGTCAGATGTCTCTTTAAAATCTAGATCTTTCTCATATAACTCTTTAAGAAAATCAAAACCCAACACTTGAATTTGACTTTATTGAACTAAAATGCTTTTTCTACTTAAGGCATCTACTACTTTGTTTGATTTACCAATTATATGTTTTAACACAAAATTAAAACTTTGAAGGTATTCTACCCATTTTTCATGCTTCTGGTTAAGCTTTGACTATTGCATAATATACTGTAATGCACGGTTATCTGAATACGATATGAACTCCTTGGCCATCAAGTAATGCCTCTGCTTCTTCAAAGAATGCATCATTGCATAAAACTCCTTGTCATAAGAAGAATATTTCTTCTTTGACTCATTTAGCTTTTCACTAAAATAAGCTACAGGCCTATCCTCTTAACCCAAAACAGTTCCAATGGCTTCTCTACTGGCATCACACTTCACTTGAAAAGGTTTATTAAAATCAGGCAAAAACAAAATAGGCTTCTCAATAATCTTTCTCTTCAACAGCTATAAGTTCTCTTCTGCTTCAGTAGTCCATTTAAATGGTTGTTTGTCCTTCTTTATTGTCTCAATAATTGAATCATTGATCTTACAAAAATTTCTTATGAATTTCCTGTAAAAACTAGCAAGACTATGAAAACTTCTTACCTCAAAGACACCTTTTGGTGAAGGCCACTCCATGATAGCCTTGATCTTCTTTGGGTCCATCTTTAACCCGTTAGCAGAAATAATAAAGCCCAAATATAGCAACTCCTCCTTCATGAATGAACATTTCTTTAAATTTAATAGTAACTTCTCTTGTTGTAGCCTCTGTAAGAAATAATTTAGATGTCTCACATGTTCCTCTTTTGATCTACTGTAAACTAATATATCATCCAGATATACTATTATGAATTTGCCAATAAATTCTCTCAAAACTTCATTCATGAGCCTCATAAATTTACTAGGGGCATTCGATAGTCCAAAAGGAATTACCATCCATTCATACAATCCTTCATTGGTCTTAAAAGAAGTTTTCCACTCATCTCCCTCTCTAATTCTGATTTGATGATAACCACTTTTTAAATCTAACTTTGTAAAATATCTAGCTCCACTCAAACAACCCATCAAATCTTTGATTCTAGGTTAAGGAAATTTGTACCTGATTGTTATCTTATTGATTGATCTTGAATCAATGCACATTCTCCAGCCTCCATATTTGTTTGGGCTCAACAATGTTGGCACTGCATAAGGACTCAAACTATCTCTAATCAGTCCCTTGTCTAATAGTTCCTGAACCTATTTCATGATCTCTTCATTCTTTGTGGGAGTCATCCTGTAAGCTACTTTATTAGGTATATTTGCTCCTAGAATCAAATCTATGTGATGATTGATTTTTCTAATGGGTGGTAACTCATTAGGAAAATCATATACAATGATATCACAATAACTGTCCATCAGCTCTTGAATTTCAATTGGTAAATCAAAAACTTTTGTGGAAGTAATTATTAACTTGGGTTTGCAAACCAATGCAAAACTTACGTCATATTCTTCCATCTGCTGCAAGTACTCCTTTCCACTCAACAAAAGGGTCTTTGGATTAGGTTTCTTTAATGTATCCTCTTCTTCTATTGGTAGCAATGTATGATTGACACCATAATTTCTAAATTTGTATGTGTTCTTCTTTCCATCATGCATAGATCCTCTGTCATACTACCGAGCTCTACCCAACAATATATGACACACATCCATAGGCATCACATCGCACATGATTTTGTCTCTGTATTTACCCAACTGCAACTCCACTTCATATTGCTCATTCACTACCAACTGATATCTCTTTTGAAGCCATGACACCTTGTAAGGTGTTGGATGTTTCTTTTTATTCAACTTCAACTTATCCATCGCTTCTGTGGAGACCAAATTATCTATACTACCACTGTCTATTATCATCTAACAACACTTCCCTTGAACCTTACACACAATCCTGGACAAGGTTTTTCTCTGTGTTGGTTCAACGATTTCCTTAGTTGGTTTTAACAAAATTTTGTTGACTACCAAACATTCCCCTTTCTCTGGTACATTCTCTTCTTCTATTACCTTTGTTGTTTCCTCTTCAGTTTCTGCAACAACTACATTCCTTTGCTTCATTCTTATATTTTCTAGGCACTCATAAGCTATATGTCCCAACTTGTTACCTTTGTAACATTTGATTTCTCTTCCTCTACCTCTACCTCCTTTTCCTCTTGAAAAACTCCCTTTTCCACTTACATCACCTCCTATGGATGCATGCTGACTTGAGCTGTTGCTAGCTCCATCTCTAGGTGTTGTAGATCTTCCTCTACCACCTTGACTTCCCCTTCCTCAGAAAGTACCTCTATTTATGGTGGATTTCTTCCTCATGAGTTTTTCTTTAGCCTTTAGTACCATCTGATAAGCCTCTTCTAATGTTTTAGGAGACAATACAATTATTTCATCTTGGATCTCCATTCCGAGACCATTCACATATCTTGCAACCTTCTCATCTGTATCTTGGATTTGTCTTGCTCTTATGCTCACTTTGTAGAATTCCTTTATGTATTCCTTTACTGTCATAGACCTCTGCCTAAGATTTTGCATATGTCTATATAACATTTGTTGATAGTCATTTGGAAAAAAATTACTTTTCAATTTTGCCACCATCCTATTCCAATTCTTAATTGTTTGTTTGCCAAGTCTTCTTCTTTCTACCTGCACTCCATCCCACCAAAGTGCTGCATGTCCTTTCAGTTTTGTGATAGAAAACTTCACCTTCTTTCCTTCTTCTATTTCTTCATAATCGAAGAATTTATCCATGTCATTTGTCCAGACTATCAATTACTCAGGGCTTAAGCTCCCTGTGTAGATTGAAACTTCAAGTCCAGGCTTGGATGTGAATCTCAATACTGACTTAAACAATCTCATTTAAGGAGTTACATCTGTAGGTTCTTCTTCTTCTACAGCTTGAGCTTTAGGTTCACTCACATCTCCAACATTTTCATCTCTTCCCATTTCCCTTGCTTCCAATCTAGCTTGCATATATTGCATAGCTTCCAACACTTCAACATTTGCAATGAGTCTTCCTCTTCTTCGACCACCACCTCTTCCTCCAACTCTGAAAGCCATGTTGGATTTATTTTTCTGATCCTTGAGATCCTATTCAATGTCAGTAGGTTGCTCTGATACCACAAATGGTGCTCTGGGTGCAGGTGTAATGGATAATCGTTAAAATCTAGAAACAATTTATGCAAGTTCAGGTGGAACTTCTTCTTGGATTTCCTTTGGAGTATCAGTCATCTACCTCCAAACTTGGCTATTCTTCTAAATTAGTATAACTGCTTAATTTAGCTGCAATATGACAACCTTTGAATTGCCACGTAATCAAAATGAATTCAAACTTTTGGTTAATTCCTTATCGCGTCCGCTTTTTCCCACAGTATTATCGCACTAACTCTCCACCATTGATCTTACCTTTTAATCTGATAGTTGTGGGTTCACTTGATCAATAAAACTAATTGGTGATCCTCCACTATTGATGAAAACACACTTGATTTGACGGTTAACGTCGATATCAGACGAAGATCTTGTGCAATGTTTACCCACCTTATAAAGTGGTTTTCTCTCTCTACCAAGTGCTACGTGTCAGTCGATAAATGGAATTGCTTAGAATTTCAAAAGACAGCTTACCACTTTTTCTCCACCCAATAAATAGCTACATGGGTAAAACCTCTTTTCTTCCTTGACTAATGCACGAGGTTATTGACGCGCGATGGCTGTTAGATCTATTGATCTGTAGATCGGACGGTTCTAGACTCCTTTGGGTTAACACGATTTTGTTAGTTTTTTTTTTGTCTGTTCTACCAAACTTAACACCTCCACTACATTTAACTTGTCTCAAACCATATTCTCCGATGTTTTTAGAACAAAACGAAATTATTTCAAAACATAGAAAACGCAAGATTGTGCGATACAATATAGATTTTGCATACTCTAATTCAAAAGCCAAACTGTAAATCAACAAAACTCAGAGATATTTCAAAGGAATACACCGCGTCTGGGATTGAGCAATTATACACAAATACATAGAGATACAATTTAAATAACTTAATCTTATATGACCTAATCAAGCTAAATTAGTCAAAATCAGTCAAAATCCCTTTACAATCATTCAGAACTTACATAAATACCATTTCATTCTAACAATCAGATTCTTAATCCATGGATCAAATCTGCCTAATCTTAGACAATATCTAATCTGGTTGATATTGTCCTTGAGAATCTCAACCGAATCTAAACAACTTGAATTAATTATAAAATCACCCTATCCCTAAATCCTAGCTCAAATCCTATCTAGAAAACTTTGTAAATTGAAAGCTAAAGGATCCCACTGCTTTGCTTGTAAACTTTTTTTGTATTTTTGGAATAAATTTGAAGCCTTTTGTCTTCAAGCCTCATGCTCCTGCATCAGTAGGGATATGGGAAAAGGAATAAATTTCTACTACAATTTCTTGTTAAATCAAATGACATCATAGAAATATTGCAAGATGTGGTGATTAATAGTTGTCCTCAATCATTGAGAAAACATGGAATATTTCATAATGAATGTTTTCATTGTGTAACTTAGTATAACAACCCAAGATCAAGTTTATCTTGTTGAATTTTTTTACCTCAATTGTAATATGTCCTTAGAATGAAAAAAACCTAATTAAGATTATTACTAGCTACTTCCTTATCTAGAATTGGTGCCATGAAAACAAAATATTGAACGTCTAGAAAATCCTATATTTCCTTTTGAAACCCTCCCCAAGATAACCACTTGATCAACATAACCTTTGAAACCAAATAAATCATATCCTATTAGTCAATATAGCTATTCACCATAATAATCATATTGGAATGTCTAATATTTTTTCTTTGTTGGACTCCATATTATTGCCAATTCTAGAAAACTATAATGAGACAAATGTATTTCAAATATAATTGTTAACACCTATGTTAGATATTCATAAAGCAATTTGGGATATCCTAAGAACCTATGAACTAAAATTTCTTACACATATAATAAGAACCTAAGAATATTACCACCTTCATGCCTTTGCAAAAATAAAAATTTACTAGAAAGACGAGAATAGGAAAGAACTATTCCTCTCTTGAGAATATATATGATATGCTTTGATCTTATTTACAAAATTAGATGATAAAAATTAACTCAGAGTTTCAAAAATAGGCTTATCATCAAAATAAACTCAGATGAATCTCAAGCAACTATTGGTCATAAGATTCATAACAATTATGTAGAAGCAATGTAAGCAAACCATAAAAAAAACACTTGAAATCATTTGAGAAAACAAATTACACTTATAAAATAACACCAAAAATAAGATATAAAGAATAGTGAGCTATGATCCACAAGACCAAAAAATTTGGGAGCCTCTAAATTGTTAGCCCTAGAATTAGTAAAATTCTCAGCAAAATCGTTTTATATTTTAAAGTACTTGACGCTAAATCTCTTATGAATATTACAAATCTAAACTATAAATTCTACTTTTAGGACAAATTCACCACAGTGCATTTCTTGATCTCTATTAGGCAGTGTTAAACTAAATTGAAAATTATTATTCTATCAGTCAACCAACTAATCAAATTTTAATAATTTTTAAGAAGGGATTTCATGCACAATTGATGTTATGTAATTGACTATTAAAATAGTAGAAGGTAGAAGAAGAAGCAGAAGTAGAAGCAGAAGCATGAAAATAATGAAAAGAAGATGCATTTGAGAAATAAAAAAGGGATTGAGGGGAAAACATGATGTTATTGGGGGATCAAGATTTGTGGGAAGTGCTCTATGCTTTGAATTAATGGAATGTGGAATTGAAGAGATTCAAACACTTGACCTGCATGAATATTCTCCTTGGACCCCGACTTTTTGAAAAAATGGCATCATTAACATTAGATGGAATAGGGATTTGAGAGTAAAGGATTTGAAAAGAAATTTAAATTGTCATCCTCTTGTTTGTGCAAAATGCAACAAAAGAATAGAACCTTTGACTAGCTCCTAGTCACTATAGCTCAAAATTTATACCAAGATTTTGGTGGTTGTTAATGGAAAAATATCTCTTGCAAATAAGAGAAATCTCCTTAGACCTGGAACCCATATATAGAACAAAAAAATACGAATATAAAACTTTCCCTAAGTCTATAATGATCAAATCATAGATGAGAAACAACGAGATGAGTATTTCGTACCTTGTTAATTGAAGTTTTTCCTCACTAGTTGATTGTAATAATTAGCTCCCAACTTTGTCATCAGGGTTAAGAGACCTGTGGATAGAAAAAAAAAGATATCAAAGAACATCTATAAAAATATGATTTTAAATTTACCTATACATATGATTAAGGAGACATGTAATTAAAAAAAATCAAATGCAGGCAATATTGTATTTATGGGAAGGAAATGTATAACTATATTAATCATGAAAGAAGTGGTTACAACATGAAACTTGATGTTGTAGGTCCCATTTCAGCTTGTTCCTTAACTCAATTCGTTTCCTCCAAAAGTCTTGAGATCAAAATTTTGGTATTCCAATAGAGTTTCACCAAAGGCAAAAGCTTTTTTGAAATTTGCCAATTAGCCATCTCCATTGGAGATGGTTGTACTTGTAGGCTTGTGAAAGGATGGGAGGAGGATAAGGGATTTCAGTTGAGATCCAATAAGTTAGGGATGCGAGGTAGATCTACAATGCTCAAAGGAGATTCCATCCATGGGGCTTCTAGAATATAATCTTCTCATTATTTTTTAAATGTTACCTTTGTTAAAATAGTGTCACACCTATTGAATAGGAAAATTGTGATAGGGCCGCATTTGAATAGGTATAAAACATGTAATAACCTAACATATTCATAGTTAATCACTATCCAACCTATGACATCCTATAAAAATAAGGTTTTTTAAAGGTATTTTCAGAAGATGTTATCTTCTAGAGAAACGTTTTTCTTCATTCTTCTGCAGGAATTAATTGAAATTATGCTTCAAATGATGAAAAATAGGAATACAAAATAAATTTCCATGAATGTGTAAAATAATTCCCCCTAAAGTATGAATTTAGAAAAGGGGTGATGACTGAAGTACTTTATCATGTAAAGGAATTGAAACAAGGGATCAACTTGTCAGAAACTCACCAACAATAATCAAGGAGTTACAATACAATAATATCATATGATCATGTTTGAGGTAGGCATTCCCATACTTAGAATAAAAGTGACTCAAAGTATAAGTATGGGTATGAAAATATTTATCTCGAATAAGGAGGGTTATGTCCACCAACGTATATCATGGATTTATGGTTCCATGACACAATATGAACATAACCACTAGACATACACTTTGGATCTATGCAATAATCATAAATAATCAAAAACATCCATCACAACTTGGATGCAACAAACATGATCTAGGGTATTCATCTCTATTATGACATCGTACGAATCTAACCACACGAATTATTGTATTGAGTTTGAATATGGTAAAAATTGTGTGATTACTTGTTAATGATGAAAACCATTAACATACGTGAAACAAACCACAAATAATGAAAATTGATTTTAAGGTATTGGAGTACATTCTATGGAGTGTGAATAAATGATCTAGAGTGGGACGCATTGAATCAATCGATTGAAGGTAAATTATGTAATACTATCGTCGAATGCGAGGAAACTTTTCATTGAGCCATGAAATCTTCAAGGTACTAAATGGTTTCTAAATCAACTTCCTAAATAATGTGTTGAAATTGATAATAAGTGATTCGCTACAGGAGGGTCTTGATGTATCCCCCATCAGTGACACGAAATAGGTAAAAATATGTGAAGTGGAACATAGCACATAGTAATTTATGATTGACTTAGGGATTTCCATATAAGGATTTAAGGATAGCAAAAAATAGCTAACTCGGATATGGTTGATGTGATATGAGGCTTAGAAATTAAATTCAGGTTGAACTTCTCTTGAACATATTGACAACACAACAATTTCCTTGGAAACACTGATTCAAAAAATGGATCACAAACCGAAGTATAAGACTTTTAAAAGGGGTATGATCAATGAGAGATGAGTGAATTTCCCAACCTTGACATAGGGAGTGAAAGGGTGTCATGTTCAAGAGAAACTTGCTTCCATATAGAGGATATACATATTTCCTTCCCAAATTTCCCCTACCATATATGGTGAGTACCTCTTTAATTTTATGAAATTTTGAGGAGGACAACATATGCTTGAACTATAAGATTATCCTTCAGAGTATTTTTAACAAACCCTAGGAAGGAGTGGTTTGGTCACATTTATAGATGAGTCCTTTGTTGTTTACATTTTATGAGTTCAATGAAGGCACAAATCAATGTATTTTCAAATTTAGAGAGTTTGAAAAGAAATAAAAAGGAAACTCTAAGATGGCCTTTTTCGTTTAGGTTTAATGTGTCTGAAAAGAGGATAAATGAGAACTTGTTTAGTTCTTTGAATGAAAATTTTAACAAACTCGAAGGAGGTAAAGCTTTGGTGATTTTCTATATTTAGGGAGTATTAAAAGAACATAAAGAAGACTCCAAGGGAATTGTTTTCCGTAAAATTAGTCTGCTAGGGCTGAGAAAGGATAAAACAATATAAAGGAGAAATCTTCTACCCATGATTGACTAGAGTATACCTTTTTCATAATTAGTATATCTGGTCTAAAAAAGGGGTAAAATTACACTAAATAGATTCCCTTTCAAATATTTTAATGAGAGTGAAATGAAACAAGTTCACTGGGAAATATTTTCATGTGTTTGGGAGTTTGAAAAGAGCTTAATGGGACCTCTTCAAAGTTACTTGTTCATATAGTTTTTACAAGGCATAAAAAGTGATAAAAGTATACTTGATAAATTATTATTATGTATTTATGAGTATGATAAGGAACACAAAATAAGATTGAGATTGGTTTCATTTTAACACAAGTTTGAAACATAGAAAAAACAATGCTTGATATAGACTTTATTTTTACACAAGCTTGAAACAGAGAAAAAACTATGCTTGAGATAAGTTTCATTTTTACACAAGATTGAAGCAAAGAAAAACTATGCTTAAGGGTAGTTTTATTTTTTACACTATATTGAAATGAAAAATAACTATGCTTGGAGATTGGTTACCTTGCTCCCATCATAACAACAGAGGTACATGATCCCAAAGATTTATGTAGGGAGTTTTCTTTCATTTTTTAACAAGCTTGACACAGGAAAGGAACAATGCTCATGAGTTGGTTTCATTTGTATGTGAGCTTGAAACTAAACTTTAAATATGCTCGTGACACTCTGCTTCATTCTTAACAAGCCTAGCATAGAAAAGGAACTATTGTAGGAAATCCTGTAGATTCACAAGCTCATGCAATGTACTAAAGTACAAGACAAGAATCTACTTTAACTTTCAACCAGCAGAAGCCAATAGATTGATGAAAATGTTATGAAACCAGCTCAAGAAAAGATAGAAAAGATAGATCAACGCCTTAGAATTCAGCCTCTTCGAGGGGGCAACCTCCTTTACATTACATAAATGAACAATTCTTGGATGATTCAAATGACAAAACCTCCTTTCTATATATAGGAGTCTAAGGAGTCAATATAAACCAGCCGACCTAACAACAATAATATAAAGCCACAAAAATAACAATAGAGGGATTCTATGGGGCACAGTAATAACAATATGGGGGCAATAGGGCACAACAATATTAATAAGGGGTATAACTACAATGGTAATGGGGTAATGACTAGTATTAT
>APFE031159406.1:84467-100751 GCA_000404065.3 Pinus taeda
CAAGTCAAGATTTGTACTTCCTGATCTCACTTTCTACAACAATATTTATTCAATAGATCCATCGTCATTGAACAAGCTTTCTTCCTTTCGGAAGTGGAACCAAGTCCCATGTGTTGTGTTCCATGAGAGCAAAGTACTCTTCATCCATGGTAGCCTCCCAAAGCGGGTTTCCAGTAGCCTCAGAGTGTGACTGTTGATCTGAACCAAGTTTCATATAGCAATGTATGGGAAGTAATTGTTCGGTGGTAGCCAGGGCTTGAGGAGCCCCAAAAAACTATGATCTAGTCCTTCTCGCATCTACAGGATCACCGACTAGTTCACCCACATCTTGCAGGGTTTTCTCTACCCAAGTTGGAAGCTGAGTTGGAGTAGCCATGACATGATCCTCATCCTTTGAATCAGACCTGGGATTCTTCTCTAATGGATGCTCTAAAGTGCTTGAAGAAGTTTCAGACTCCTCCTCATTAGTGGCAACAAGCGGTTCCCCAGTAGAATTTGCTGAAAAATCATGCAGTGATTCTTCTTTAAAATTCACACTTTGAGCTGCAAGGAACCTTTCAGTGTGAGAGTCCAACAATATATATCCTTTGAAATTGTTAGGATATCCAACAAAGATACATTCAACACTTTGAGGTTCCAAAGCCTTCCTCTTATCTGTCAGAATGTGAGCCCATGCTCGTGAACCAAAAAAGCAAAAGTGCGACACTTTCGGTTTCTTACTGGTCCAACATTCAAATGGAGTGGTGCCTTTGAGTGGTTTGTGAGGAATGCGGTTCTAAATGTATGTTGCATAATTAATATCTTTAGCCCATAACTTGGGAGCTAATGATTTGGACTGTAGCATACAATTGACCATCTCTTTTAATGACTGGTTTTTCCTCTTCGCGACACCATTTTGCTGGGGTGTATATGGCGTTGTGTGTTGTAGCTATATACCTACATCAATACAAAGTTTCTGCACATCTTTGTTGAAATACTCCCCCCCATTATCAGTACAAAGTATCTTAATGTTACAACCCAAACTCATTCTCAACAAGTGCTTTAAATTCTATAAGGCATTCAAATACTTCCGATTTTAATTTTAGAAAAAATACCCAAGTAAAGTGAGAGAAATCATCTATGAAGGTGAGTACATATCGAGCCTTACTGATTGAAGGCTATGGGAATGGGCCTGTGATGTCACTGTGAATCATCCCAAGAGGTGAAGAAGCTCTTTGTGCCTTCCCTTTGTCAAACGTTTGCTCTGAATGCTTGCGAAGAATGCATCCTCGACATACACCACTTATGAATTTAATAGCAGGCAATCCTTCTACCATGTTTTCCTTGCTGAGTTGATGTAAGTACTTATAATTTAGATGGAAATGGTTCATGCCATAACCTACTAATATCATTAGATAGTGATAGAAATACAATACGAATAGATTTAGGATCAAAGTGGGAAAATAAATACAAATGAGAACCGTGATCTGCAATTCCATGTGCAAGCTGTGAGCCCATGGAAATGTCGGTAATGACTGCAGAGTTCGGAGTGAACTCCACCTTCCTTCCAGAGCCGAAATGAGTGATCTGATGTATCGAGAGATGATTTGTAGACAGCGAGGGAACATGAAACACATTTGTGAAGCAGCCCCCTTCAAGGTCTACAATTCCTTCTCTGCACACCTTTTTAGATGTGGCATGTCCCAAGTAAATTGGGGATTTGGTGCTTTCTTCGCTGGAGGAAAATTCATCTTTTGATGCAGCCATATGGTTCAATGCACCTGAATCAAGGATCCAAGATGATGGATTGGATGTGACAACCATTCAATCATGACCATCTCGTGCTCTCCCTCTCCCGTCTTCCATTCTTTTATCATCCTTCTTCTTTGCATTTTCAGGCACGGTGAGATTGTGTTGCTGCAATTGCTTAGCCATCTCATCGATTGTTTTCCTCATGTAATTTTCTTCGAGATGAAAACCTTTGGAACAGTAGTTGCAAAGTTTTCTTTCCTTCTTCTTCTTACCCTTAGGCAAAGAAGAGGTCTCTAAAGACTGTACAGGTCTCTCCTTCTTCAATTCATTAAATTTAGCCTTCCCTTTTTGCTTGTCTCTTCCACTTCTCTTTGGAGCATCAGTAGCTGTAAGTGCTTGGTTCTTTGAACAGTTGATGGCACCCATTTGGACTAAATTAGCTTGCTATTGAGTCAATTCTGCAATGAAGTCATTCAATGGAGGCATTTTCCATTTTTCCTGAGTCAACTTAGATGCTTGAAAAGACAATACAAATACAGAATATTCAAGGCCTAATTTTGAGACAATCAAAAGGATGAGTTCATCTTCCTCTTTCTTGACTCCACATGCATCAAGTTTAATGAGGAGGGATTTAAAATTGGTGAAGTATTCTTGTAGGTTACTGAAATGAGTTGGATTGAGGGATATGAGTTCATTCTCCAGTTGATGCACTCCCATTTCATCCTGCTTGTCGAATAGTCCTTCCAATGTGGTCTAGACCACGTTGAGAGTAGTAGCTCTGCTGACATGAAAGAGGAGTTCTCTGGAAATTGATAGGCATATCAGCCCAATTGCTTCATCTAATTTATTGAAATACATGATCTTCTCTACTGCAAAATTTGGTTCAGCCTCCGTTCCCATTGTTACCCTGTAAAGCCCTTTGCTTCGAAGGAGCAGAGTAATCTTTGTCTTCCATTCGAAGTAATTGAAAGGATTTAGAACCATTTTTTTGGGCTGAGAGAGATGATCCATTGCTGCTTTCTGTGCCTCCTCATGATCTATACCTGCAAATAAAACCGTGTACAATCCACTATATTCGAACTAGCTCTGATACCATGTAGAGTTCCTGCAGAAACTCCAATAGATCTAGAATTCTAGTTAAATTAAACACAAGTAACTTGCTGATATTGAAGAGAGGAGAGAAAGAATTTGCTCCATAAAATAAATTTATTAAATTAATGAACAATATAAATACATGAGAAACCAAACCTCTAATCCCAAAGGGAGGTGGTTATATAGAAATTTCTAAATCTAGAACACTAGGAAAAAACTAGTAAGAAATTAGAAAAGACTAAGAAAAGCTAAAGGGAGGCCTAAAATAGCAACAATGGCTCAAGAAAACCTATTTCAACTATCAGCCATGAGGAAAGCATGAGGAGGTGTGTGTTTCCCAAGGAAGGCAATTTTAAAACATGCTAAGATGGTCTATGGGACCAAATCCCTTGATTTAAGGGGGAATCTTCATGTGGGGCACCAATGCTCAAATAACTCAAGTGGATGAGGTGTGGTTAGGAGTGAACATGCACTTAAATGTCTAAATGGTTTAGGAAAGTGGTTGGACCAATATTTCCATAATATTAATCCTTTAAAGGAAAAAAACAAGGGAAAGTTGGTCCACCGAGATAGTTTACCAAAAACCAAGTGTGAACATGATTTTTAGTGGATGCAGCTAAGTCAAGGATACTTAGGCTAAAAAAGAAATGTAGATTTGAGGATTATATTTCAACACATGGGATAGGTTTCCACATAATTAACCTGTTCCAGGGGGGATACCACTTGCATATAGGAACATTCATGGTGGTTGGATGGTTGGAAATCAGATCAAGGCCAACGAGCAAAATATCGTCAACAGTTAATGTTTCCATTACGAGAGAAAGACATCACTTGAACGATAGTGGAAACGAGGGATTTCATGGCATATACATAATATTTCCCATGGAGAAAATTGAAATCCAAGGGGCCTTGGACTACTGTAACATCAATATAGACAATTTTTCCTTTCAAGGTAATAGGCAACTAAGAAAGGATCTCTCATTGGAGAGTTTTTGAGCTCAAAAATGGGCCTCAAAACAAAAATGTGAAACAAAAATTAACATTATAAGAACCAATAGGATTAAATATGATGATGTCAACCATGGGGGCTGATATGTTTTGAAGTAAAAAGGTAAAAAGATAAAAAAATAAAAAAATATTTTTTTCAATTTATCTCCCTACGATTTTACTCAAATATTTAGTAGAAGCACTCATTCGAGGTGAAATTTATTTTTTCATCCAAGGAGTACCCATGTTGCATACTTTTTATGGACCCAACTACATGAAAAATGTCAAATGCATAAAAAAACATGATTGCAATCACATTTTTTTTTATGTATTTCACATTTTTCGTGTCGTAGGGTCCATCAAAAGTATGCAACATGGGTACTCCTTGGATGAAAAATTAAATTCCACATCCAACGAGTGCTCATACTCAAAATTTGAGTAAACTCGTTTGAAAATAAGTTGAAAATATGAGTTGAAAAAGTAGTTTTTCCTTTTTTCCCTCCAAAACTTGATGAGGTAATCTAATCATATTATATTATTTCCACTATTATTTTGGAGTCCCATTTTAGACCTCAATTTTTTCTCATGAAAGGTTCACTAGCTCTTTTGTTAAAATCCAACAGATTTTGAGTAACAAACCCAAGCTAAGGGGGACCTATAACTTTCCAAGCAGTCGAGGATATAATGCTAATAAAGGCATGCTCATTTATAATAGTTCAACATATGTTCTTATTATAAGCCTACACAATGGTTTGGAAAGGCATGAAAGGATGTAGACAAGGTTTTTTTAGTCTATTCTAATTGAAGAAAATGACCTCAGTACTTGGGGAGGGTTCCTGGGAAATGGGAGAAGCACCCGCTTGTACGGTGGGATATGAAGTAACATGAAAAACATGAGTAGTATAGACTTCACTGTCTAATGGAAGGGTGTGATTGAACGAATATGGAATTGAGTCAACCACTTCATCAATCAATGGTTCATTAACCTGAATGGTATGGGATTCACTCTCCAAGGGAAGAGTGGGATCGACCAATGGTGGACTTAAATCGATCACTTCATTAACTAATGGTGGGTTGGGAGAAATATTATGGTAATTGGCGGGAAGTTACTACCATGCTACTACTGAGAAACAATAATGTTTTCCAAAAAAATTGAGGCTTCATCCATACAAGGGAAAAGGTGAGGTCGATGAAACCCTTCACATAACCTACAAGGAAACCTAACTTTATCCTTTTTCCCTTGAACCTTATAATCACTACTTTATGGAACAACATAGAGTTAATTAGAATTCTTAGACCAAACTTCGAAGACTTTGGAAACACCAGTGAAATCATTAAGAAGTTGTTCACCCTTACAAAACTTGCAAGGGAATTTGGGTTTGATGCATGTTTGAAGGTTTTCAACATTATCAACACTTACAACAATGATTGGTTGGTTTCCCCCATCCTTCTTTTTCTTCTTCTTATTTTTCCTTTTCTTCTTCTTCTTCTTAGATTCCTAGTTTCTAGAATCAATAATTTCACTAGGTGAGGAAGAATAAAGGGGGGAAGACATAATGAGTGAAGAAGGAAAAGGGTAAACATGAGGTTGGTTTTGTTGAGGTGGAGAATATTGGGTGCCTGGGACCAATGGAGTTCAAAACAACCATATTGGTAAACAAATCATAAATCTGGGAAGGGACAACATAATGATATAAGGAGGATTAATATTTCCAATACAAAGAGAAAGGTTAATATCCCCATTAAAATGGGTTCCTTGATTGGTAGAATCTAGAACTGTTTCCATCATACTCAACCTATGGTTTTCTATATGGGAAAATAAATAACACATGCTATAAAATATATGGAATGAAAGCACATACAAACCTTCCCACAATGACCACACTAGTTGGTGATTAAATCCAACATTATGAGATCAATATGAAATATGGCTAAAGATAGAGTGGGTGGAATAATCATGTAGGTGACTTGATTAACGATCCAAGCTTGGTGAAAGTTCCCTCACTAAGAGGTGGAACACCTTATAGGAAGGCCTGAGTGAGTCTAACTAACATTTATCCCAAGTACAATGAGGATGTCCCCCTCATCGTCACCTTATGTATGAGTCTAAGATAAAAGCCATTAATGTCACCACCTATAGCAATGCAGCTTGGGGGGATAGTTGATAGTTGAATGCACAAACAAGGGTAGGAAAATAAACCTAAAATCCCCTTGAGAGATTCCTCAAAGTGAGGGAAGTGCTCCGAAGTGATCTCCAAGTGTTTTACAATACCATTTGTAAAACATGAAAACCAATGCCACCAAGACAAATGAAGCAAGGTAGATTACTTTGTTGGGCCCAATGTTACCTCATGATTAGCGCTTGTGTGAGAGGAGATTCCCAAACAATGTGATGTAGTAAATGGATTTTCACTCCCTAACCCAAGATTTTAGTGTTTGTTTTGTAGCCTTGGAGAATTTAATCTCACCACCTATTCCAAGGCCCTACACCTAATCTAATGTAGGTGTGCTACCAAAGAAATGTAAAAATGTCGAATAAATTTTATTAAGTGTTAATTTTATGTCTATATTTTACAAAATAGGAATATGGAGTTGAAACCAATGATATTTTGACATGACTTAAAATATCAAGTGAAATGAAATGAAATGCTAGATTTTATTTCGTTGAATTCCAGTTATAGTAACAACTAAGATTTTTTAAGAAAAGGAAAAGGTGTAACAGTTAATGTAATAAACATGAACTACTTTTTAAATGAAAATCAAAGGAACTATAGGATACACAATTCTTGCTTCCCCCCTCAGCGGTGAGGGGTGATTTAAAAAAAAAATGCAACTTACTTTGCTGAAAAATGCAAGCTAAAAATACTCCACCTATAAACTAGAATGCAATATTTTTATTTTTTTGCTTGCTTTCCAAATGCACTTAAAAAATTGAAATGTAATTTTTTCTTCCTTAATTTCAAATGATATGAAAGAATTCAATGATGATGCAACAAATCATGCAGCAAAAATATTGAAACAAAACATGCACTCAAATAATCAACACAAATTAGAAGAACACTTCCAACACACACTCAAACAAAAAGGTGAAAAATGTAGAAATTCTGCTCTCTACACATCTTGTAGAGAATCTGCTGCAAGTTAACCCGATAATGCAATATACCAAAGAAAAATACTATGAACTACTTCTATTATCAACTTTGTGGAGGCTTAAAAAAATTTGAGCAAGATCAAGTTGAACACATATAACGAGAAGAAGAATCAATACACATGAAACACAGAAATACTCAGGGGAAAGCCTCAGCTAAAAACCCCACTATTTGTATTATCATACAAGGTGGAAATATCTCAGAATTACACAAAGCCTTAGCTCTCACAACTATCCAGCTCTCAATACAATCCTTTTGGATGCTCACAGGTAAACAAGGCTTCTCACAAACCTTCCCCTCTGCCCTCCAAGCCTCCTATTTCCTTGTGTTGTTCCTCCTGGGTGATCCTACTATTACCATGTGTAACCCTGATCACTCACACTAATCTCACATCCTGTAAAGCTGCACAATCCTCAAGGAACCTATGCCTTGACTACATGGATGAGTTTCCTTTATAGGAAAACACATGCAACTGATAGTAATCTATCCTTGATATTTAGCTCAATTGGGTCTTTCTCTGAATAGACATGCATGAGTTATTGATGAGAGAATCTTCAGTTATCTGGAGTACACTAGTTGGATGCATGCATGCATTAACTGACTAAACTCACAATTAGTTCCTCAAACTGTTTGGAACCAATTTAACTGGACATAACTCAGTTAACTGAGCTAACTAATTACAACTCAATTATAACTCATCCTTATCTCCTTAATTAAGGGATAATCTCCTTAATTTAAGGTATAATTGTTGCGTGACTTCACAAAGACTTCTAGCTTGAATTTCTCCAACTAATTAATCCAAGATGAATCAATTAACTATTTTTCAAGCAACTGCTGAGACTAAATTCGAATTTTAATTCAAGGAAAAATTAAAATTGGAATATATTGGATTCTATATTTAGCATTTCTTGTTGCTATTTTCAACACTTCCTCTCAACAAGAAAGGAACTCAACTCGATCCCGATCCTAAAACTTTGGAATGTTCTGCATGCAACACTTCTCCCTAGTGTTGTTGCTCCAGCAACTCCAGAAACAAAAAAAAACATCCAACCTGAATCAATATGATGCATCTGTCATCAAAGTCTTTGACTGCTATTGCCTCTGTCAACTAAAAAGGTTGCGCTTTGGCTGACTTCGCCTTTCTACACTGTTGTCAAACCTTCTCTACGCTCTTCAATATTTGTCTACTCTAGCCTCTGTCACTTTGATCTCTGACTGCATCAATCCCACTTATTCCTCCCACTACTATGTACTTTGGGCTCCCATAGCAAGGTACTATCCATGAAATAAAACCTCTCAATGGACCCTACCCAATTTCAGCCTTCTTGGGACTATCACTTCACATCACCCTACCTCACACCTGAAGGAATGGCTACATGTGATCCCTCTACCCACTTGGCTTGAAATTTCCCCATACTGGAAGTCTCTGCATGAGCGGATGCCTCGACTTGGTCTCCTCTCAACTTCTCCAATTGTGGCTCGTCCACAATTGTTTGAGACTTCTTCTGAGGCTGAATGTTGAGAGGTAATTTAGTCTCCCTCTCAACCACCAAGTCTCTAACATTTTCCTTACTCCTCAAGGCTTTGCACGCATCTTGAAACTCAAGAGCATACAGGTTCTTAACTCGTGAACCGATTTGTTTCACCTATCCCGTGGTGATGTGTCTAAGGAAAACCTTTCCGTTACTGAAGACAACATTGTAGCCTTTGTCCTCCAACATTGCAATAAATACCAAGTTCTTCTTCAGTCCAGGCACATACTTCACATCTGTCAAGCTTATAGGAGCTCCATGTTCCCTCTAAAAAGTAACCGTGCCCACTCTTGAAACACTATACCTTCCGTTGTCACCCATCTCTATGCACATATTCAGGTCTTTCTCTTCCATAGTACTGAATAAAAATTTTATCACCAGTCATGTGGAATGAGGCTCTAGTGTAATTATACGAAACACAACCCATCATTGATGACACCATGCATGCGAAGAGGGTAAAGTCCATTTCGAATTGAGAGGATGATGCCTCAGCTTCCGATCCTTCTGAGGATCCATCCTTGGACTTATTTGATGGGAAATTATTTGCATAATGTCCCATCTTGTGAATTTGGTTTGCACCTGCAACCTCGAACTTCAAACTTTGAATTCTTCTCAGTAAATTCTTCACAGCTCTGATAACCTTTGCTCTGATGCCATGTAGAAATTTTTCTACAAAACCTCGCTTTGATACGATGTAGAAATTATTCTCTCTACACATCTTGTAGAGACTATGCTGCAAGTTAACCCAATAATGCAATATACGAAAGCAAAATACTATAACCTACTTCTACTATCAACTTTGCGGAAGCTTAGAAAACTTTGAGCAAGATCACGCTAAACACATATAACCAGAAGAATAATAAACACACATGAAACACATAAAATACTTAGGGGAAAGCCTCAGCTAAAAACCCGACTATCTGTATTATCATACAAGGTGGAAACATCCTAGAATTACATAAAGCCTTAGCTTTCATAACTAGCCAGCTCTCAGTACAATCCTCTTGGATACGCATAGGAAAACAAGGCTTCTCACAAACCTTCTCCTTTGCCCTCAAAACCTCCTATTTCCTTGCATTATTTGTCCTAGGTGATCCTACTATTACCAAGTGTAACACTGATCACTCACACTAATCTCACACCCTGTAAAACTGCGCAATTCTCAAGGAATCTATGCCTTGACTGTGTTATCACCCTAAAATTTTGTTTCTAAGCTTTGGAAAGTTTGACTTGTTTCTAGTCATAGTCTTATAGGATTAGAGTCTCAATAGTGTCATTCTCATTTACAAACCCTCTTTCTAGTCATGGTGTTAAAGGGTTTTTAGGTCATTTCATGCTTTAAGGGTTAGGTCATAAGGTTAGAAGCCTTTTAAGGTCATATCTCTTTTCCAAATAAAGTTTCACAGCCTCATTCCATGTTATAGAAGCCTTACCAGGTGTTTAGAAGTAATGTTTTGCATCATTTTGGAGAAATTTTGAAACTAGTTATGAAATCACTGAACTAGGAGTTTTCGTAGCGCGCTACGAAATCCTGAAAAACCCTGTTTCAACATAAAAACTCTGATTTCTGTGTTTACGAGTCAACTTCTAGAAGGGGCCCTGAGCAGCTGAGAACTCACTTTTGAAAACTGAAAGAGGCTTTTCTTTATAACATACCAAAATACAAAAACCTATTTCAGTTTCTTCAAATTCATTCTGCGGTGGGAGGAATTTATGGTTAAACGTGCACTACGAAACTGCTGAAAGTCAAGCTTGGCCTTTTGGTTTTAGCAGTCTGTTTGAAGATTAGTTTCCGGTCACATGAAAAGGTATTTTGGAATTTTGAAGGAGGTTTCTTTTCATAAAATATCCAGATACAATAACCTATCTCACTTTCTTAATAAGTGGTTTCCGTTGGGAGATAATAAGCTTTCGTTGAAACCCAAAATTCAGAGAACAGATTTTTCCTGTTTGACACGTGTTTTTCAAGGATAGATTTTGGACAGCGGGAGAAGCGTTTCAAAAAAACAAGAGAGGTTTTTGTTCTAGAAAACATGCAATACAAAAATGTCCTTTAATTTCATAAAAGTTTTCATGGATAAGGAGATAAGGGCTCTGTCCCACGTGCCAACTTTCAAGGATCCTAAACCTAAAAATAGGGAAACATGTTCCCTAATTTCTAGGGTTTGTCATCAGCAGTCAGGTGACAATGTGGGAGGCTTCATCAAATTCGACTTCATGATGTTGCAGCTATCAAATAATACATTTAATTTTTAGTTAAGGTGGTTTAATCATAATAAGGAGTTACACTCCTAATTGTTTTAGGTCTCTAGGACTGCTAGTTAGCTATCATTTGGATTTAATAGTTAGTTTTAAGTGTCAATAGGTGTCACTGATGGCCAATTCGAATTCTCCTCATGCTGGAGGAGGAATCTAAGTCATGTAATGAACTCTATATATTGGAGAAGATGTAATGCACAAAGGGTTGGAATTTTTTGTAAAGAACTCTCATATGGTGCTTTTGTGTAAGACTCTGTTTTAAGGGATAGAATATTTGGCTTTGCTTCTCAGGATTCAGAAGGAATTCAATGTTCAAAATGTCTTATGGTTCTCCTCTTCTCAATACTTACAGTGGTATGAATGTATTATTACTTAGTATTCATTGGTTATGCTCTAACTTCCTTCATACATTTGTGGACTTTGTTTTCCTTTATGCTATTCATGTTCTCTCCATATGTTGAATTCTAGATGCCCTGACTTCCATGCAAAGCTAATATTATTGTCATACTGAAGCATTTCTTGACTCCATAAGTCCAATGGATATTTACTAATTATGTTCAACCATTCATATTTCCTCACTTATTTCATAGAGTTATCCATCTAATTCATTATCAAAATCTTTAACCTAGTGAGAGAGCCCTCTCAGGTTGAGGAGGCTAAGCCTCAGCCAAAAGTTGGTTTGAAATAGTTACTCAAAGTCTTCATGATGGTGGTGAAGTCACTTTTATGGTTTTTATAGTCCAATTCATAGGGTTAGAGTCTCATTTCCATCATCAAATAAAGCTCAACAACCTTTTTTTACACTTTATGGATCTCATATCATGTTTTGAAAGTCATGTGTTTAGCCATTTTGGAAAATTTTTGAAACTTGCTACAAATCCATGTTTTTGTAGCATAGACAATGTAAAAAACTAGTTTTGTGCTACGAAATCACTGAACTAGGAGTTCTCGTAGCACGCTACGAAACCCCTGAAAAAGCCTATTTTAGCATAAAAAACTCTGTTTTCTGCGTTTACTAGTCAACTTCCAGAAGGGGTCTTGAGCCGTTACGAACTCAATTTTGAAAATTGAAAGAGGCTTTTCTTCCTAGCATAACAAGTTACAAAAACATCTTTCAGTTTCTTCAAATTCATTCTGAGGTGGGAGGAATTTATGGTTAAAATTGCGCTACGAAACTGCTGAAAGTCAAGCTTTGGCTTCTGGTTTTAGCAGTCTTTTTCAAGATCAGTTTCTGGTCACATGAAAAGGTATTTTGGAATTCTGAAGGAGGTTTCTCTTCATCAAATCTCCCGCTATAATAACCTATCTCACTTTCTTCATAAGAGTTTTCAGTTGGGAGATAATAAGCTTTATTTGAGACCCTAATTTCAGAGAACAAATTTTCCCTGTTTGACACCTATTTTTCAAGGACAGATTATGGATAGCTAGAGAAGTGTTTTAAAAAATCAAGAAAGCTAACTAGTAGTCCTAGAGACCTAAGACAATTAGGAGTGTAACTCCTCATTATGATCAAAACAACCTTATTTATGAATTAAACACTCCTTTTGACACCTATAACTCCATGAATTCGAATTTGATAGTTCTCATAACCCTCCAGCTAGCCCTTGATGACTCATCCTTTTAATGTTCCTAGAATCTAGGAGGCTGTTCCTTGCTCTGTTCTCGCTGAACAATAGATCTTGGGATAAAGTTCATATCTTCTCACAAAAAAATGTATTTGGAAAAACTGAAGGAGTCTTTTGTGAACCAATCCATTCTCAACAAAAACCTCTCTTGATTTTTTGAAACATCTTTCCTACCACCCATAATGAGTCTTTGAAAAAAAGGTGTAAAAATATGCTTGTGAAAAACTGCACCTACAGCAGTTTCGTAGCACAATTTTGGTCATTCATTTCTCTCAAATAGTAATGGATTTGTAGAAAGTGGAAGAGGTTTTTGTACTTCAGTATCTTAAGAATGAAAACCTCTTTCAAGTTTCAGAGATGAGTTTTTAGCTGCTCAGAAACTCTTCTAGAAATTGACTAGTAACAACAAGGAGAGAAAGTTCCTCCTTTTTTGCTTAGCCAGCAGGTCAAAAGGAATTCAACGTTCAAAATTTCTTATGGTTCTCCTCTTCTCATTACTTACAGTGGCATGAATGTATGATTACTTAGAATTCATTGGTTATGCTCTAACTTCCTTCATACATTTGTGGACTGTGTTTTCCTTTATGCTACTGATGTTCTCTCCATATGTTGAATTCTAAATGCCTTGACTTCCATGTAAAACTAATATTATTGTCATACTAAAGCATTTCTTGACTCCATAAGCCCAATGGATATTTACTAATTGTGTTCAACCATTCATATTTCCTCACTTATTTCATAGAGTTAGCCATCTAATTCATTATCAAAATATTTAACCTAGTGAGAGAGCCCTCTCAAGTTGAGGAGGCTAAGCCTCAGCCAAAAGTTGGTTTTAAATAGTTACTCAAAGTCTTCCTAATCAGCAGCTTATCAGGCTTAGGTTTTGTGATAACATTTTGGTGCGTTTGCCAGAATCCTGAAGTCTATTCATTCCCGAAATTAAGAAGCTAAACTTCTGAAGGTAGCAGGAGCTCAGACATCTTTTTGAGGCTGAAAAACTACCCTGGCAACTCCAGATAACAAATTGGAAGGTGACTCCACTGCTAGAGGATCAGTAGCTTGATGAAGTTTCAAAATGAGTTCCATTGCAAGAATGAATGCTAGGTGTGCCCATATGAATCGGTCTCATATCCCTGGTTTTCCAAATCCTATGACAAAGGTTGATTGGTTAGATGATCTTCCAATATTCAAAGATGAAAAGAAAGACAATGTTGCTCTTCATTTGGTTAGGTTCCATATGCATGTACGCAGTCTTAAGGTTCAGTTCCCTAAAGATTGTCTCATGAGGATGTTTATGACCACTTTAGAAGGAAAATAATGGTCTTGGTATAAAAGCTTGGAAAATGGTTCATTATATTCTCTTGCTAATTTCCATGATGTATTCTATAACATGTATAAAGAGTATCACCCCTCCTTATTGTTGGTCAAAGATTGTTGTAAACATTCTATGAGTTTTATTAAATATTTGGAGGATTGTTATGATGATGATGATTTTATGGATGAAGAAATTTTAGAGGCTCTTCATAACAATACATTTCAACAACAAGAAGAAAGGATAACATCCTATGAAATGCAGCATGAATATCAACAGGGGTTTACTTATGAAAATCATATTATGTCCTTCGAGATTGATGTAGAGATGTAGCAAACTTGCCAGTCTTTTGATCATAAAGAGGATAAAAATGATTACAAACACCAAGAAGAAATGCTGGAAGAAATTTTTTATAACCCTCAGGCAGAGGAAAAGGTTGTTCATTTTTGTAATTCCTTGCAGCAACTTGCATCAAAGAATGATCTTTATAATGAAGAAAATTACATTATTTGTGGGCATCATTCAGAAAAGCAGTTGGATAGCATATCAAATAAATTTTGTGTGACTAAAGATCAATTGTTAGAAGCAACAAGATGTTATGAGGATCATCAAACTAACCATGTGTTTTTTGACCCTATAGCTGACTACATGGAAAAGATTTATTATTCATTATTCCAGTTATATTTTCATCTTGAAGAACAGTTACACCTCATGCCATCTTGGGTATTTCAGTATCTAGTTTATTTTTGCTTCAAGCACAGTCAAGAGATTCAAGTGTCAGATTAGATTGATGATTGGATTCATTGGAAGTTTCACATTCCTTGAGCTACAAGTGGAGATTGCAGCTGATAGGGTAGGTAGGAATGTGCAAATAAGCTCAGGGTAGCTTGACTGAGCATTTGTTTTAGTAGGTGTAGTATTGAATTCTTCTTTCAGAAATAATTAAAGGTTTGAGGAGCAATTTTGGAAGAAGTTCAAAGTTTTATTCTAAAAGATGGATAGTGGCACTGGAGCTACAAGTTCTTAGTATACCACAAGGGCACACTATCCCTAGTGGAGCCACTGTTATCACCCTAAATTTTTTGTTTCTAAGCTTTGGAAAGTTTTCCTTGTTTCTATTCATAGTCTTATAGGATTAGAGTCTCAATAGTGTCATTCTCATTTACAAACCCTCTTTCTAGTTGTGGTGTTAAAGGGTCTTTAGGTCATTTCATGCTTCAAGGGTTAGGTCATAAGGTTAGAAGACTTTTAAGGTCATATCTCTTTTCCAAATAAAGTTTCACAGCCTCATTCCATGTTCTAGAAGCCTTACCAGGTGTTTAGAAGTCATAGCTTGCATCATTTTGGAGAAATTTTGAAACTAGCTATGAAATCCCTGAAAAAACCTATTTCAGCACAAAAAACTCTGATTTCTGCATTTACTAGACAACTTCTAGAAGGGGTCCTGAGAAGCTGAGAACTCAATTTTCAAAACTGAAAGAGGCTGTTCTTCCTAACATACCAACATACAAAAACTTCTTTCAGTTTCTTCAAATTCGTTCTGAGGTGGGAGGAATTTATGGTTAAACATGCACTACGAAACTACTGAAAGTCAAGCTTGGTCTTTTGGTTTTAGCAGTCTTTTTGAAGATCCGTTTCTAGTCATATGAAAAGGTATTTTGGAATTTTGAAGGTAGTTTATCTTCATCAACTCTCCAGATATAATAGCCTATCTCACTTTATTCATAAGTGTTTTCAGTTGTGAGATAATAAGCTTTCTTTGAAACCCAAAATTCAGAGAACGAATATTTCCTTTTTGACACGTGATTTTCAAGGATATGTTCTGGACAACTGGAGAAGTGTTTTAAAAAACCAAGAGAGGTTTTTGTTCTAGACAGCATGGAATACAAAAAATTCCTTCAGTTTCATAAAATGTGTCATGGATAAGGAGATAAAGGCTCTGTCCCACGTGCCAACGTTTAAGGATCCTAAACCTAAAAATAGGGAAACATGTTCCCTAATTTCTAGGGTTTGCCATTAGCAGTCAGGTGACAACATGGGAGGCTTCATAAAATTAAAATTCATGAGGTTGCAGCTGTCAAAGAATGCATTTAATGTTTAGTTAAGGTGGTTTAATCATAATAAGGAGTTACACTCCTAATTGTTTTAGGTCTCTAGGACTGCTAGTTAGCTGTCATTTGCATTTAATAGTTAGTTTTAAGTGTCAATAGGTGTCACTGATGGAAAATTCAAATTTCCCTCATGCTGGAGGAGGAATCGAAGTCATGTAGTGAACTCTATATATTGGAGAAGATGTAATGCACAAAGGGTTGGAATTTTTTGTAAAGAACTCTCGTATGGTGCTTTTATGTAAAACTCTGTTTTAAGGAATACAATATTTGGATTTACTTCTCAGGATTCAGAAGGAATTCAATGTTCAAAATGTCTTATGGTTCTCCTCTTCTCATTACTTACAGTGGTATGAATGTATGATTACTTAGAATTCATTGGTTATGCTCTAAATTCCTTCATACATTTGTGGACTGTGTTTTCCTTTATGCTATTGATGTTCTCTCCATATGTTGAATTCTAGATGCCCTGACTTCCATGTAAAGCTA
>APFE031159406.1:101034-119439 GCA_000404065.3 Pinus taeda
AGAGCCCTCTCAGGTTGAGGAGGCTAAGCCTCAGCCAAAAGTTGGTTTGAAATAGTTACTCAAAGTCTTCCTGATCAGAAGCCTATCACTGCATGGATTTTTTGATAACAGACTGCATGGATGAGTTTCCTTTGTAGGAAGACACATGCAACTGATAGTAATTTGTCCTTGATATTTAGATCAACTGGGTCTTTCCCAGAATAGACATGCATGAGTTATTGATGAGAGAATCTTCAATTATCTGGAGTACACTAGTTGGATGCATGCATGCATTAACTTACTGAACTCACAATTAGTTCCTCAAACTATTTGGAACTAATTTAACTGGACATAACTCAGTTAACTGAGCTAACTAATTACAACTCAATTATAACTCATCCTTATCTCCTTAATTAAGGGATAATCTCCTTAATTTAGGGGATAAATGTTGCATGACTTCAGAAAGACTTCTAGCTTCAATTTCTCCAACTAATTAATCCAAGATGAATTAATTATTTATTTTTCAAGCAACTGGTGAGACTAAATTTTGAATTTTAATTCAAGGACAAATTAAAATTGGAATATACTGGATTCTATTTTTAACATTTCTACTTTTATCATTTCTTGTTGCTATTTTCAACAAAAAATAACATAAAAGAAACCTGATATGGAAAGTTTAAGCTCTAACTAAACAATAAACCAACTAAAAATCCATATCAAAAACAAATCTAAGATCAATTTGAGAAAAGCATTAGGAAAATATTTAATTTTCTAGGAAGTGTCACTAGCTATAGTGCAACATAGTGTGACAAACAAGCTATGCCAAAATATATAATCTACAACAGTGCAATAGTGTCGCACCATTCCCAATAGAATGGTGTGACAAGTGAAAAAAACAAGAAAAAATAAAAATTCTTTCCAAAATATGAATTGATTTGGGGTTCAAAAGTCATATCTAGCTCACTAGCGAATCAAAAAGCATGAAGACTCACGAAAACAAAAATAATCAAGAAAAATGAATATGAGGAACATATCTAAATATTTTTCCCCAATGGGGTCACTAATTTTGTTAACAGAAAAATCTCTCTTGCAGAAAAGTGTGATGTCCCTAGATCCAATACTAGATCTAGAACAAAACAAACTGGAATAGAAAACTTTCCCTACGTTCATAATGATCAAATCATATATGAGAAACAATGATAGGCGTGTTTCATACCTTGTTAATCGACATTTTTCCTTGCTATTTTCTTGTAATATTTAGCTCCCAACTTTGTCTTCAATCTTCATGAAGAAGAGACCTGCAAATAACACACAAGAAAACAGATCAATGCACATCTATACAAATATGATTTGAAAAGGATTTATACATACGATCAAGGAGATATGTAATAAAAATAAATGTAGAAAATATTTATGGGAAATAAATGTATTAAATTTATTAATCATGAAAGAAGTGGTTATAACCCGAGCCTTGATGTTCTAGGTCCCTTCCATATTTTTCCTTAACTTAATTCCTTGCCTTCAAAAGTCTTGAGATAAAAAAATTTCATATTCCAATAGAGTTTTACCAAAGCCAAAATATTTTCTAAGATTTTCTAACTAGCCATCTCCATGGGAGTTGGTTTTACTTATGGGCTTGTGAAAGGATAAGAGGAGGATAAGGGATGGAGTTGAGATACAAAAAGGCATGTATGTGAGTTTTATTGACATTGGTTGGAGGAGATGCCATCCAAGAAGCTTTTTTTTTTTGTAATTTTGGCACGACTACATCTTCATCATGTCCAATATATGACCTTGATTGGGGCGGGGATTTGAACCGGTGACTTCACATCAAGGAATTCCTTAACAGAGCACCCAATCATCATCTATCCAAGACCCCATGGACCATCCATGAGGATTCTTGAATAAAATCTTCTCGTTCTTTTTTTTGGTTAAGAAAATGTCGCACCTTTTGAATAGGAAAGATGTGACAATGTTGTAGCTAAAAGAGTATACAGCATGAGACAACCTAGAAACATTGTAATTAATCATGGTCTGGCCTGCAACATCCTTTGAAATTAGGACTTTTAAAAGTTATTTTCATAATATTATTATCTTCTAGAGAAAGGTTTTTCTTCCATCTTCTCTAGGGATTAAAGGAAATTATGCTTTGGATGATGAAGGATACGGGTATGAAATCAATTTACATGAACGAAAAAATCATCTGTAAGATGGTAGTAGTAATTCAATTCAAATTGGATTTAGTAACCAATTTTATGAGGTAATTATTGCATTGATTTCCTCTTATATGGACAACGAATATCCATTAGACAATTTCTGATTCATTGAAAACTCGTGATATCTTTGGTTTGTTTAGTGAAAATTCACAATTGAATGCCATCCTTTAATATTAAGATGTTTAGGCCTTCTTGCAGTGGTCGACACTGGAATTATTTGACAATTATGGACTTTAAGCTACCATTTTCTATTTTGTGCTACAAATGTTCACTTTATTTCTTGTCCTGAGAAGCTTTCCATGATTCCCATAAAAAAATCCAAATGAGGTGACCTTTAGTTTTCTTAGAAAAGAAAAAATGAAACAAATGGGGATTCCTATGGATATGGTATCAATATGAAAAACCTAATTTCATTAAAGAAATATATGCTCTTCATAAGCATATCTATAGTGATCACCATTAGATTTGTACTTTTTGTTTTGCAAAAAAAAAAAAACTAATCCTTCTGCACTATATCTTTTTATTAACAATATTTACTCTTATAACGACAACACATTATTTACTATATTATAGGTATGGTGAAAATAATATTGCAACGATTGAGAGCAAGGTTGGTTATGGAAAATTTGATGATAATGCTTGTAAAAAAATAATGAAATATTAAGATAATTGCATAAAAAATAACTGAAGAATATTTGGCATGGAAATAATATCATGGCCATATATATCCATCTTCTTAATAAGAGAGCACCTACAAGAATGAAAGGCATGGGAGAGGAAAACATATGATGTCATCTCTATACATATAGAGCACAAATTTCAAATCCAATGCCATGAATTCAAGATCTTATTTTGAATAATTTAGATATGGTGCTAGTATATATCTATAAATTGCAAATGCGATGTCAGTAGATTCATAATTTAATATACTGTATAAACCTTTTAAAAAATTTGGAGGGTCCATAAGTCTTAGAGGTTGAACCTATGGCCTTGATATTACATGTAACATCCTTATGTAACTAACCATAACACTCATCACAATAGCCTCAAATACACTTTTTTTTCTCTTCGTCAGTAAGAAATTATCATCAATAATAATAATGAGGAAAACCAATAACCTTCATTGTTGCATACGATGCATCAATTTATAAATTATTTCATATTCATTATATAGTTACACATGCAAATGAATTATTATATGCGTTGGTTAAATTATTATTTTGGAAATAAATATGAAAAAAGTGGATATCTCAATGCATTTAAATGAATCTACCATTCACCATGAGACCAAAAAAATAGTTCTATGTTGGGTGACATCAACTTGATGTAGACCTCAACCTACTACCATCGTTGCACTAAGATTTTCTTATCATAAATGACTTACAAGTTACCCTTCCAAATGTTTCCTTGGGTACTCTTCTTAATCATGTACCCCTTACCTATAATCAAGTAGTGGGAGGAATGAATAACTTAGCAATATGGAGATGAGTTGTGAGCCCTAGAGGTTCCCACTCAAATTAAATAACTCCAAACAAACCAAACTCACAACAAGGCTCAAATAGGACATAGTTCCAACATCAGAACCTCCATTTAGAATTAAATATCATAAGACAAGTCTTTCTTAGTTTGGACTTATTTCATAGGATATTTCCATTACCCTTTGTCTCTCATGCCAAAACTATCCCATTTGTATTATTTTATTATTATTTTTAATAACCCTTATTTTATTATTTTGAGCTAATTTAGTGTTTGGAATTAATTCCATAGTAGCCATTTACAAATTGATGTTTCAAGTCTATAGCAAGACTAATCATTAGGACAATACCTACAAAGAAGAGTGAATAGGCAAGGATATTAATATAGAGTGGTATGAAAAATGAAAGAACCGACTAGTTAATAATTTTATTTTTGGGAGAATTAAATTACCATAAATTATTCTTATATTCCTTAATAGTGTAAAATCACTATAGATAATAATAAAGTGAATAAGTAAAAAATAAAATTATTATTGTTATTATTAATTATTATTAATATTATTTTAGTGTTAATTGATTAATTAATACTAATAATAATGATAATAATAATATTATCAACCCTTATTATTATTCATTTGTTATTATTTAAGGGGATTTAATAAATTATAAATTTATAAAAGATCTATTATTAATGTCTATTATTATATTAAAGTTAATAATTGTGATTATAATTTTCATTATTAATAATAATATTTTCTTTTTTTTTGCATGTAGTTCATGAGCACCCTGGTCAGTGAGTGATTGCTATGTCCACAGAAAAATCTGGGTGATAGCTAGGCTAAATCGCCCCTCGGCCTACTGCAGGACCTGACCACAAGGGCTTCGGGTGGATTCGACCTTGTGACCTCCCGATGGCGAGGCACGATTTTTGACCAACTGAGCTAACCCTTTGGGCTAATAATAATAATTATTATTAGTATTAAGTACTTAATTAAAACTAATAATAAAGTTAATTACTACTAATAATAAAAATAATAAAGATAATAATCATTATTATTAACCTTATATTAATTGTTATAATTAAATTAAATTAATCATTGTTTGTTATTAATTTGAGAATTATTATTAGAAGGGGATGGTGTTATCATTAGGTTAGCCTAGGCTAATATGTTATGATAGTTAAGATAAGGAGATACTAAGGAGGAAAGTAAAAAATAAGGAAGAGGGAAGTGGAGAGAGGATTAAGAGGGAAATGAATGCGGAGGAGAGGGAACGAATGTCGGAGGGAGCGAGGGAGAGAGGTATTAGTGAAGGTTGTGAGACATGGATACTTGAGTGAGTAAGGGGATCCAACTAATACTAACATCCATGCCCCCATCTCTATTAATATTGTGAGGATTCTTTATAATTTGAAGGGCTTCACGGATCTTACGCTTATATTGATGCTTTGCTTTGACGATAATTTTTGTGTTTTCAAGGAAATCATGGTGGCACACTTTTTATAAGTTTTCTGCAAGAGATGAAGATCTGGATCTACTATTTCTAATGTGAGTGCCATGTTCCCTGAGTCTAATCTTGAAAGATATCCCTGTCTCACCAATATAGCATTCTCCACATGAACACAGGACCTTGTAAACTCCTTTGTGCTAGAGGTGATCAAAACCGTCTTTTACCGATTTCATTCTTTGACTGATGGTTGTTAGGAGTTTGAAAGAAGTATCAATATTTTTCCTTCCAAGAACCCTGGCTAGCTTATGAGTGAATCCTCGAACGTATGGTAGATATGTCTTGTTAAGAGGTTGAGAACCTGTTAAAGGGGGTCTTGCTTCATTTTGAACTTTATCTCTTTTGATGGTTTTTATGATATCCTTATTTTTATATCCAATGTTAGTAAAGACCTTCTTCAAATATTTTATCTCATCTTCTGCATGCTCTGAGTATGAAATCCTTAATTCTCTAGTGAAGAGGGTTTTGAGCAGCCCCATCATTTGTGTCAAATGATGGTGTGACTGATCATGAAGGTAGTTGTCCATGTGTGCTTTCTTCCTAAACAGCTTGTGTCCTAATGATCCATCCTCATGCCTAAGGATGAGAACGTCCAGGAAAGGGATTCACTTGTTTTCTTAAACCTCCATAGTGAATTTGATGTCTTTAGATAAGTTGTTAAGGTGGTATAGATAGTTCTTTATCTCTTTGTCTCCATGTGGGCCAATTCACACTAGTGTCATCAACAAACCTAATGTAATATTTTGGTTTCAGAGGGTACGTCTATAGGGATTTATTTTCAAAATTTTCCATAAAAGGATTGGCTACTATAGGAGATAGTGGAGACCCCATAGCCACACCAGAAGTTTTCACAAACAATTCACTATAGAAGAAAAATAATTTGGAATGAATACATATCTTTGTAAGTTTCGTAGTCTGAGGGTTTGTGATCTCTTTTATCACTAGGATAGCTTCATCTAAAGGAATTTTTGTGAGGAGTTGGAAAATATAAAATGATACAATTTTATCCCCAGGATCTATTTTATCCTTCTTAATGAGCTCCACATAATGACTAGAGTCTTTAATGTATGATCTTGTTTTACCAACCAATGGAGCTAAGGTGCTTGCAACATATCTAGCCAGTTCCTATGTGGGTACCCCTATAGTGTTGACAACGGGTGTTAGGGGGACACCTTATTTATGTATTTTTCGGGCCCCTTAAATATGAGGGGTGATTTCAATGTCTGGAGAAATGTGTTTCTTTACTTTATCATCAAGGTTGGAATCCTTATTGGCCTTTCTGTCCACCTTAATAATCTAAAAAACAGTGTTTTCCTTAAGCCTCTTGTAGCTGCCACTATTATATAATTGGTCCTTCATTTTGGTGATTTATTATTCCTTGTCCAGTACTGTCATTTCCCCTCCTTTATCTGCTTTCAAGATGATAATGTTATCATTTCTTCTTAGGATGTTTAGGGAATTTTTCTACCCCCGACTCAAATTTGTCTTAGGAGGTTTTTCCTTTCTTAACAAAAGAGCACAATCCTGCCTAATTTTCTCCTTATCTTCATCTTTAAGACTTTTTATTCCATCCTTAAGAAAACAAATGATATCTTCAGTCATAATATGATTCGGGGATTATGGAAAAGTTTAGACCCTTACATAAGACATCTCATTCTTCATTACTAAGCTCATAAGATGAAATATTCATTACCTTTTTGCAACCTAAGTTATAAGCAAAGATGTAACCAACCTTTATATAGGCCTAATTTAAAATCTAGATTTCTTCATTTGTGTTTTTAGTGGAGATATGCAAGCCAATATCAATATGTTAGAAAAGTATATATCACAAAGCAATGGAACACATAAAATATTGCAGAAATATAAACACAGAAAAACACATAAAACAATAGAGACATAGATATACATGGTTCACTCAGTTTAGGCTATCTCCACGTAGAAACAAAAAGTCCTTCCTTTTATATTATCCATTAAAATGAAGAGATACAACCTACAACAGATCTGTTGTAATTACCCCTTCACTCTCACACAATCTCCTCTCTCTGTCTCACACATAATACAAATATACATAGCCGAAATACAATTCCCTCATATATAACGAAGGGTTTCCTTCTAGGGAAAAACCGTAAATTAAGCATAACTTCTATCATCAGATCTCTGCCTAATGAACAACCTAGATTGACTAGGAAATTACAACATTTTAGAATGCAATTTTACATCTACTTTTAGCTTCGGGGGTGCTTCCCTTGACTCCCCGCAACGAGGCGAGGCTCCAAATAATCGTTGTCGTCCCCCCCAAACCCTCATAGTAGCACACATTTATGGGCAGCGTTGCTGCCACATTATGAACTGAGGTCCAATGCAACAATACCTCTGAATAAAGAAGATAATCAAGCTCCACACCCAACACAATATTTACAGAGTCACCCTCATCATTAACCGACGAAAGATTGTTATGTGAGTTTGCTGCTAATACTCTAGACGACAATTCAACTGCATATTCGTTGACGGATCTCCCAAGAAATTTAAAAGCTTAATGATCCGAGTTGAATCTAAAGATTGAGTTCTCTATTATTTCTTTACCGCTCTCATTATCAACATTATCAGAGGAATAGGTGCCTGAAACGATACACACAAATTTGTTTGCATGTTGGTTAAAATAAATTCCTAACCCACTTCTCATTTCATGGCACTATTCGTTAATGCTTATATTCAGATTTTATGTTGTGTTCTTTACTGAGAGCATAGAGTCACTACTTAATTCATCAGTTGTGTTTTTGTTCTTAGATCCATAAGTGTATTGATGCTAATTTATCAAATGGAAGCCTTTCAAGTTTGTTTTTAACTTATCTATCTTCTTATCTTGCCTCTCCCTCACCAAACGCCCTTCTATTTCAGCTTTATGAGCTTTGGAAACATCAATAGTCTTCCAAAGGTCCTGTTTGCCACTGATGACAAACGATTTAGAGGAAACCAAATTCTACAGATTTCACAACGAATAAGAGATGTACTTAATCTTTCAAATGCCCTCTTGTTAAATTGGTTATATAATTTATGTTTTATGGAGGCAAATGAAGGAATCAAATTAGAATCACGACAATGTTTTAAGGAGTGAAGATTTGCAGCTCTTCTCTGAATTTTTACCCTAATCTTCTTGAGGTTACAAACCTTAGTCCATAAGTCCCTTCTGTACAAGGTGCAAATGATTGTTTGAAGATTTCTGTGGAGGGTTTCTTGAGCTAGTTTAGTGTTCAGAACTAATTCCATAGTATCTATTTATAAATCGATGTTTTGAGTCTATAACAAGACTCATCATCAGAACAATAACTAAAAATAAGAGCGCAAAGGGCAGGAGATTAATATAGAATGGTATGAAAAATGAAAGAGGCGACTAGTTAATATTTTTTTTAGGAGAAATAAATTATCATAAATCATAATTATATTCCTTAATAGTGTAAAATTATTATAGATAATAATAAAGTGAATAATTAAAAATTATAATTATAATTATAATTATTATTATTATTAGTGTTATTAATTAATTAATACTAAATAATAAAGCTAATAATAATAATAACGATATCATAATAATTATTAACCTTATTTATTAATTCTTTTGTTATTATTTAAGGGGAATTTTAATAAAATTATAAATTATAATAGTTTATTATTATGTGTCTATTATCATAAT
The DNA here is from genome assembly GCA_000404065.3 of Pinus taeda. Lineage (NCBI taxonomy): Eukaryota > Viridiplantae > Streptophyta > Pinopsida > Pinales > Pinaceae > Pinus > Pinus taeda. The sequence goes on from APFE031159406.1 coordinate 109,902, forward strand.
TAACATTAATAATGTGATTATAATTATAACTATTATTAAATAATAATTATTAATAGTTTAATTATCTTAATTACAACTTAATAATACAGTTAATTAATAATAATAACAAAAGAAATATCATTGTTATAACCTATATAATTGGTTATAATTATTAAATTAATCATTGTTTGTTATTAATCTGATAATTATTATTAGAAGGGGATGGTGATATCGTTAGGTTAGCCTAGTCTAAGATGTTATGATAGTTAAGATAAGGAGATATCAAGGAGGAAAGGAGGGAATAAGGAAGAGGGAAGTGAAGAGAGGATTAAGAGGGAAATGAATGCGGAGGAGAGGGAACATATGAAAGGTCAAAAGAGGTCAAAAGTGCCAGAGGGAGCTAGGGGGAGAGGTATTAATCAAGGTTGCGAGACATGGATACTTGAGTGAATAGGGGGATCCAACTTCTACTAACATCCATTCCCCCATCTCTATTAATATTGTGAGGATGCCTTATTTTATTATTCTTTTAACCACCCTTATTTTATTATTTTCTTTCAAATACCCTTGTTTTATTATTTCTTTTAACTATCCTTATTTTATTATTTTCTTTCATATCCTTAATTTATTGTTTCTTTTAATCATCCTTTTCTTGTTAATTTTTTTCAACCATCCTTATTTTATTGATTTTATTTTATTTTATTATTTTTCTCTAAACTCCTTTATTTTATTATTTTCTTTTAATTTCCTTTGTTTGTTATTTTTTTTTCTCTTTCTTGTTTCTTGATCCCAATTCTATGCTTTCCCACATGGAAGTTTCTCATGAATACTATTTTTCTTAATTTATGAATTGACTCTTTTCATTTCATGCTCATCTCCCCCTTAATATTTATTATAACTCACATTTTATTATCATTATTTCCAATTTAGAGCACTCTCCCCACCTGTTTTAGGATATCTAGAGTACTTAATTAAGATGAAATTTATTTATTTGATTTTTCTAAAGTTTGATTTGAATTTGTCCCTAGTAATCCCATTTTCCAATTTTCAGTTTCTAGTGTACTCTATATTAAACGTTTTGTTCTATTATCATGTAATTCAATTTAACTCTTTGTTTCATGATACAAAGGGTGCCAAGTTGATTGGGTTCCATTACATTTTCCCATCAGGTATCCTTTTGTTTTCTAATACCAAGGGAGCTAAGTTGGTTGTGCCCTTCAAGAACTCCTCTCATATTCCAAGGGTGTGACAACATTTTACTCTCAAGTATTTGTGACTAATTGAAGGGAACATAGGTATGATAATGGAGGTAACAATTAACTCCTAGGTCATCCCTTGTTGTGAGACTAATTGTGATTGAGCATAAAGTTGTTAGCTTTGATGTGTGCCCCTCAGTGAAAAGTCATGAGTGATTGAATATTTGGTCCAACTCTCACGACATCATACAAATTCAAGGTGAAGGCTCTTAGCCTTTGAACCCAAACCATATCTAGAGTGCTAGAAGGTGGAATTAGGGATGTTAGATCCCACCCCTCGAATGAAAATCCAATATACTCCATATATCCCTATTAAATGTATCTTATTCATTGGGAAACCACTTATTAATATCAATTCTAGTGTATAATCAGGCCATGATCATTATCCCCTCACATGTCTATGCATCTTTGTGGTGTCTTTCCATACTTGGATAATTTTTTAGTAACATTTATTCATAAAGGTGAGTGCTCACAATATATGTAGGATAAGTAACATCAAAATCATCAATTTCAACTACTATCATAACCATCAATAGAATTAGATCACTAAGAATAGTAAGCATATCATTAGTCATCGTCACATGAAATACAAATCGAGTTATCATTATCTAATGTCCTCAATAAATATGGTGTATGTCATGATATCTGTCTCCAATGTCAAAGTAAGACTAAAAGTACGTCCCTCATAGTCAAGCTAAAATGGGGCACTACACGAAGTAAAAGGTACTCTTAATGAACAACCCAAATCAAATGAAGAAATAATTTTTCCATGATTAATGGGGGATTATATAATCATTATAACATAATAAATAAATGATTCTTCTTAAACAAACCAAACCAAAGAAGGGAAAGGTAGATAAGGAGGCTTAAATAAACAAAGGTGAGGGAAGGTAACTCAAACAAAAAAGCACTTCCTCTATAAAGGTGCTCATGGCAATGGTTTTACATAACCTAGTGCAAGGCTATGAAATCATTCATGAAGTAAACCCCAAGCCATAACACCTATCACTTGCGCCTATAAATTGAATAGTTATCCAAGGAACTACTCCTCCCCCTAGGGTTCAAAACACCTAATAGGGTCATGTGATAATTTTCTTATACCTAAATTTGGTAACTTGTATACAATCATAAATTAGTAAGACATTTGAAGATGATACTTGTGCAAAGTAATTTTATGAAAATATCATTAAAACTGGTCCACATTGATGCTCCTATGGTTCTTGTACCAATGATGATAAATTTACTTAATGCATTACAAAGGTGTCAGATGATTCTTCTAGGTGCATCGAAGATCCCTTCAAGGATGATGTGTTACTTGTGAAACAATTTATATATTATTCCAAACCACTTTGAGAATGACATAGAGAATTTTGAATGAGGACATTAAATTTTTTTTAGGGGCATTAACCTTGGATTTCCATAGTTGAAGAGACCCTCCTTTAACCTTAAGACATTTTATGTAACTGATTTAAGATTGGATATTACTTGGAGATCTGGTATACCTAAGAGATGATATGACACCCTGAGGCTAGCATTATACCTTATTAATAGGCACTGATTTTAAATTGATGATGGTTAATGATGATGATCATTTTGGACCCCTTTGTATGAGATTGTGCACCTTATTCTAGGATGGCATCATGCCATAAGTTGACAACATCACCCATGTATTATATTTGATGACAATGTAGGATTTTTGGAGGTTGTATTAAGGTTTGAAAGGGCTATTTTGGTGATAAGGCATCATTTTGGGATGGATATACATGAGTTGTGGATGAAGCATGCATTTTGAGTCATATTTTACACCATTTCAAGAGAGACATGACTTTTTGGGATAACATCTCCCCTTGGAGTGGATTCATCTCATATTTGTTGGGAAATTGAGGCTTGTTTTCTTGTTATTTAATTACTTTGGCCATATTTGTAGGTTAGCTTGGTGACCTATCCATATTGTATCATGGATAAATTGATTTGACAGGATTTTAGATCAAATTAGAAGTAAATCTACTTGGTTACCCATATACATACATACATACATACATGTGTGTGTGTGTGTGTGTGTGTTTGATTTATCCATTGGATTCATTGCCAAACTTATGTCATAATTTCTCTTGATTTGTGGTTTTTCTATCTTATGCACTATGAATCCTTAGTTCAATATCTTCTCTTGGGTGGATTTGTAATTTGATGTTTTCTTTTTTCATGGATCCTTATAGTGGATCTTGGATATTGCATGGTGAAGTAAGTTAGTTATTTGTTTTGTTCCATGGATGCATGATATTGTGCTAAGTTAGTTTGTTTAGGAATTTGTTCATTGTCCCTTGTTTCGTTAAACCCTATATCCAAGTATTTAAGGAATGAAGATGGCTTTTTATTTCCCTTAATGATATGGGAAATTTAGAACCTAAATCTCAAAACTAACATAAATTAGTTTAATTTCCCTAGTTTATTTGGACTTATAACTCCAAGGAAACTCTAGAATTGTTTTTATCTTAAACTCCATATGCCCTAGATTGATAAGGCACTAGTCCATCTCTATTGTGGAATTATTTCAAAATATAAAAATATTTTTTTCTTTTTATTTCATGGTAAAATTAATGTTAAATTACAATAATATCTATTATATATATATATTATATATATATATATATATATATAATATATATATATATATATAGATATATAGATAGATAGATTAATGATAGATAGATGAGTATATTCATAAGTTTAATGACTTGTTTATATATGCCCTATAGGGTTAGATATGCGTTAGAAGAAAAATAGGAGTTCGAAATGCATTTATTTTTTATTTTTTTTTATTCCTTTTAACCATCAAAATTTGTTGTAACAATATAGTTTAGTGTCTAAATTACCCTCCATATCTCAAAATTTATTCACAATATTCATGGCCAAATTTGTTGTTGTCCCAAATTATGATTTTGCCACAATTTACAGGTTCAAAACCATAGTCTATAACATCATTGAGTATTTACTAATTTGGTGTGTGCAAGAAACCAATTTGAGAATCTTTAAGCCAACCATAGCCTTAATATTGACCTGTATCTACCTTGAACCCAAATATGGAGTTACTCCATACACTACAAACTCTAATTTGTCATAACTTTATCCAACGAATCTATGTTATAATATCTTTGGAAGAAAAAACACCTCAATGGCTATATACACGATAGAATATGTATGTGGGATGTGAGTTATTTTTATTTTGATAGAAGTCATGTTTATGATATTGACAATGATATTATAATAGGTTTGGGGTAATCAATAATTACAAGTGCAATTTTGGATAATGCTCATGGTTATTTTCAGCCCTACATATACAATGACGATATAGAGAAAAATGAGGAGGGTATGATTATATATGTTTTCTACCATCATTAACTCATTCTCATTGTGATTTTCAACCATCCCCATACTCATATTTAGATGACTATCCATGTGTCAATTCAACATTGGAGTATCCTTTAGAGTCTAATATTTATGAATGTTATTTTTTATTTGAATCAAAACTTCTCAATGATACCTTCATGTAGGTTTTCCTCACTTTGTTAATGAATATAAAACTAAAATTTATATTTTTTATGTCTAAATAGCGATGAGACAAAAATGCTTTAAATTCATAGGTCATTACTAAGATTTGAAGTTATGTGAAAGATGTAATGAGCCTTAAATTTAGAGGAAATTTTGTTTCAAGGTATAAAATCATCCTCCCTTTTTTATTCCCATTTGTATTAAGAAACCTTAATGTCTTTATAGATTCCTTATGATCCCTTCTCAAGCTTTTGAGGATAACAACGATGAAGGATAGAGATATTCTTTCTTAGGAAATATGGATCACCATTTTGAGATGATATGGTTAAATCATGAATACTTTCTTAGAGAGAAGATGAGTTTCCCATGTTTTATTTTTGAAACTTACTCCAACCCATCCTTATTAATCACATCCTTTATCATTGTCTCGTTATCATATATATTCTTGTGATCCTTGTGTGCCTGACATATCCTTATTTATCTCATGACCAAACAAAAAGTAGGGTTCTAAGTTATGATGTAATGCTACCTTGCATTCATTGGTGCTATGAGTATACTTGATTAATTTTACATGTTTGATAAAGTTAGAGTATCTTATAATACTCCATGCATATTTATTTTGCATCCTTCCTTGCTTTATCATATTGATTTTGTGTCATAGTTATTTACTTGATTATTATTAAAACAAATATAAATGGAAGTTTATTTTATATTTTGAAGTGTAGTCTTTATAATTTTCCCTATTTCAGGGTGAAGGTATAACCTTGCTACTTGCTACTAACAGATTTGATTGTAGGTTCAAAAAGTATTAGAGTGATGTAGGTTATAGGTCTACAAACACTAATAATTGTGGGGATTCTCATTTACCCTTGATTCGAGTACATGTGTTGCACACTCTATGGTGAGCACATGTCCCCAAGTTAGAGCTAGATCTTATCCATTCATAAGCATGGGTAACCCTAAGAGAAATATTCTCTCCTATGATGCAACTTAGTAGCTAGCATCCCCTTCCATCATCCATAGATATCAAACCTTAAATGTCTCTTGCTCATTCTTTGGTTAATATTTTCATTCGTATAGGGTAATCATCTCATGAAGGTGGGTAATATATTATGAGATATACTTGCCATTTTTGTATTCAAGTGATTTCATTTAATGATTAAGGAATTCTAGTATGTACCAAGGGTTGAAATTGGATTATACACCATTTTTGGTTGTGTACTTGTTCGCTTATTTCACCTTGCTGGTTATGATTTTCTCCTAGTCCAGTGTGACTTTCCTTGGGGTCTTTCTTTCACTTTCTAGGATGGTACAAAATAGGAGGCTTTAATGATGGTTGAGTTCCATGTTATCCATATTTAACCCTTGTAATCATTTGCCTCATTTTTGTATCCAATATTTTGATCAATTGTTGTCGATTTCTCATATTGGTTACCTATATACCTCATCCTATGAGAAAAGGTGTTAGAAATACCAATGGTTATTGTAGTTATAAGAAAACAAAAAGTACGAACCAAATACACACATGCAAAATAATTACAAGAGATGTAAAGACATAAAAATTTAATTATAGCTTGAGTTCTACACCCTTTTATAAATCCATCTATCCTTTGACATTATCTATGCATACCAATAGTATAAAAGTAAAAGGAACTCTCAAGGAACATCCTAACTATGATGAAGTGATAAAACAGGGTTGATGTCAATGTATTATTATTTTTTTGTGCCTTATTATCTAAAAAATAAATATTAACATTTTTCTTAGTTTACTATGCAATTTATCCTCCATTTCTCATAATTTATTCATTATTTTCATGACTGGATTTGTTGTTGTTATGAACTTTTTGTTTGTGGAAATTCATTCGCTCAAAACCCTATTTTATGACATCCTTGAGCATTTATTGATTTGGTGTGTTTAGGAAACAAAGGCCACCCTATATCTAGATTGATTCGTAGACGCTTAAACCCAAATTGAAGTTTACTCCTTCATCCACCTCAAACTCTGATTTGTCATACCTTTATCTGGTAGATCTATGTTGTAGGACCCTTACGAGGATCTTGGCCTAAGAACCTTGGGTTACTTATCCCTAAGCCACACCAAGGAATCCTCCCTTTTTTTGGATTATGTATTTAACTAAAGAGATCCATGTAGTTTATGAGGTGACAGTTGTGAAACTCCCATGGGTTACACATTGTTTAGGTTGCGTAATGATGGTTTTCACTAGCTGATAGATTTTGTTGTAATTGGACCTACAAGCCATTTCCTACAATTTTTCCTCCTAAAAGGTATAAAGATAAATAAAAAGTTGTATAAGGATCTACTCCAAATCATACCACCCCATCTAAGTGGTCTTTTATCTAATAAATATTTTACTAAATAAGGCGATGAAATTTTTCCTTTACCATCTCCCACTAAAGTTACCAACTTAACAAGAACTATACCATGTTATTGTTTTTTTAATGGTCACAAAAAATCATGATTTTCATGGCTATTTTGAAAAGTGTTGATGCAACATCAACAATTTTTTGGAGCATATTTTTGACACTTTAAATTTTCTTATCTATGAAGTATGGATATTGTTTTTAAATGCTAGTGATTTTCATGTCAATTTTGAAAAGTGTTGATGCAACATCAACCCCATTTTGTGGAGCATATTTTTGACACTTTAAATTTTCTTATCTATGAAGTATGGATATTGTTTTTAAATGCTGGTGATTCGCATGTTGATTTTGAAAAGTGTTGAGGCAACATCAACCTTTTCTTTTCCTTTTTTTAGGGGGCATATTTTGGGCACTTTAAATTTTCTTATGTCTTAAGTATGCATAATTTGTTTTAGTTGCCTAATTAACCATTTTTGAAGTTGTCTTCTTCCTCTTCTTCTTTTTTCCTAAGATTTTTTTTTCAAGGGTTTTGTAAGTTTGCATTTTTTTTGTTTTTCTTTGTATGTTTCTTTTGTAATGAAATTTTCATGTTTTTTGCAACATTAAAAAAATAATAAAAAATTAATATTTTGAAGTTAGGATTCTTTTACATATTTATGTGTCATTAATTAATACTTCAATACATATAAAGTAATTGTCAATTAAAAAGTAATAAATTTAAACAATGTAGTCTAAATTGTAGATGAAATGACCTTGCTCACAACATTTTTTCTAGTCAATTTGAACAAAAATCTGAGAGAGAATTTCAAATGTTTAAGTTTAAGTTGTTTAATGAGTAGAATTTGAGTGCCCTAGTGGTTTTTCAAGGTGTTGAATCTATTTATGCATTGAAAAATGTATATTAAACAACAAAAAAATCATATTCTTCTGTGAAATTGTATCGTCAGATTTAGTGAAAAGGGATATCTCATCTATAATTTAGATTGCACCATTTTAGACATTTGATAAAATAATACATATTTTTTATATAGGATATAATAAAAAAATATACATTTTGGAACCTTTTTCGATAAAAAATGTCATGTTTTTTTTTTTTTTTTTTTTTTTTTTGTAACCTAGAGGAACCCAATAGCTTGCCTGACACATAACTACCAGTAAACCTCTAGGGGACTACGATATGTCCTCCTCTTTGTAGCCCATGTCACAAAAGGGGGATTTGAACTTGGGTCTTTCGAGTTTCGAAAAATTCACATATCTTAGATTACCAATTGAGTTGCCCCCAGGGACTAAGACATTTTTACTAAAAATGACATGTTAAATAAATGATTTTTATCAGAAAAAATTAAACAAAAAAACTTGAAAAAATAATAAAGTTTATAAAATTTTCATGAATTATAATGAAGCAAGAAAAAAGGTTAAAAAAATAAAACCAACTTTAACAACAAAAAAATGTTGTAAAAATTTAAACAAAATTACAAAAAGGAAATTAAAACAAACACAGAATAACTAAAATATGATTAAAAAACATTTCAAACTGAAACAAGAAAAAATAAAAAAAATAAATCATCAATAATAATAAAAATTATTTAAAAAATGAAAAAAAAAAAGATAAAAATAAAAACTAAAATTAAATAAAATAGTTAGAAAAAATTCACAAAAATTTAAAAAAAATCAAGAAAACATTATAAAAAACTAAGAAGTAAAAATAAAAAGCAAAAATAATTCAAATTGAAAAAGAAAGAACATAAGAACAAATTAGAAAAAAACCAATATAATAAAAATAGAAAAATAGAAAATAAAAAAACAAATAAAAATTAAAAAAAGTGTTAAGAAAAAAAATAATAAAAAAACAAAACAAAAAAGCATTAATATATAATATATATATATATATATATATTAATATATATATATAATATATGGGGTTGGGGATCATTGCCCTGACTCATTGACAAAGGGGTCGCAGACCACCACAAACACTCGTGCCCATGACCCATTACTTGTAGGGCGAGGTAGCCCATCAATCACCCAAGCCCTCTGACCCTATGTTTTTTTTTTTCAATTTATTTAGTTTTAATATTTTTAATGTTTTAATTATTTGTAGAATTGAGGCTTCTGTGATGAATCATGGTTATATAAGAAGAAATTTCGACGCAAATCACATAAAGAAAGACCTTTGTCAACGTGTTTCGAACCAACTAGTGGGGTTCATCGTCAGGACAAGTTGAAGAATAGATCCAATCTAGCATGTTAAATAGTCTGAGCAGAGACTCCAACGCCTAAAAAAGACTAACGGCTAATTTCTAACTCAAGGACCCCTGTCAAATTTCCATTTATTAATTTAATATTATAACTATTCTTACTATTTACCATTA
>APFE031159406.1:120064-142571 GCA_000404065.3 Pinus taeda
AGATTAAACACAAACTATCAATTAGGACAAAAAATCAAACGGGAAAAGCAACCTAGAATAAAATGAGGGTGAAGGAACGCAAAAAATCAAAAAGAAAACCAAAGATTAAGAAGGAAGATAGGAGGGTACCCGGGGGAACGACGAAAGCGCAAAGGAAAAAACCACTAAGACGAAAGGGCAGGGATCCAACATCGATTGATCTTCCAGCCGTCATCTCTGTTGAGATTGTTAGGCCTTCTTTCAATTTCAATAGCTTCCCTGAATTTACGATGATGGAACTGAGCAACCTTGGCCACGACCTTGGCCTCCTCTATACAGACCTAATGCTTGGTCTTATCCACATGCTCTGCTAAAGTTGAAGACTTGGTTCTCCCATGTTTCAGATCAGCTGCATGCTCGCTAATTCTTTGCTGGATAGAGCGCCCTGTTTCCCCGATGTAGGGCGTTCCACAGGAACAAGGGATCAAATAAACCCCCTTCATATCCTTAGGGTTGATGGGATCTTTCACCGATCGGAGGGAATTACGAATCGTGCTGAGGGGCCTGAAGGTTGAGGGAATATCAAATCTCCTAAGGATTCGAGCAATCTTGTCCGTGGTACCTTGGACATAGGGAAGATGGACCCCTAGTCTATGCTCCTTAGGTTCTTTCTTAATTAACGCATTTCTAGAGGCTTTAAGGAAAGCCTTCTAACCAAGGCGCCTACTATACCCATTCTCCACAAAGACATCAAGGAGATGGGATCTCTCCTTATCAAAGCTCTCATTATCCAAAATCCTAAGGGCAGGAGTAGTGAGGGTGTTGACAACACCAATCTTCTGAGCCAGGAAATGATGGGAATCGACATGAAGATACTACTCAGTATGCGTTTTATTTTAGAACACAAAGTGGGAGAGAGAGCCGTCCTTATTCTTAGAAATAAGAATATCCAGGAAAGGGAGGCAACCATTGACCTCTTTTTCCATGGTGAACTTAATGGCAGAGGACCGACCGTTGAGGTGATTGAAGAAACGATCCAACTCCTCATGGCCATGGGACCAGATGACATTAGTGTCATCTACATACCTCTTCCACAGCTTGGGAAGGAGACGAGCAGAGGCTAGAGCTTTGGCTTCGAAATCTTCCATAAAAAGGTTTGCAACAATAGGGGAGAGGGGGGAACCCATGGCCACCCCATAGGTCTGCTCAAAGAACCCCCCCTCGAAACAGAAGAAAGTGGAAGTGAGACATATCTCAACCAGATGAGCGGTATCGGGATCAGTTAGGCGATAGATCACTTCCAAGGCATCCTTTATAGGGATGCAAGTATACAGGGAGACCGCATCAAAGCTGACTAGAATGTCCTCAGGGTTAAGCCTAATATCCTTGAGCTCCATGATGAAGGATGCAGAGTCCTTCACGAAGGACTCCATGCGACCAACCAGGGGCTTAAGCTTAAGGGCAAGAAATTTGGCTAGAAGGTAGGTTGGACCACCAATGGTGTTAATGATAGGTCTCAGAGGGGCCCCTTCCTTGTGAATCTTAGGCAACCCATAGATCCTAGGAGCGACGAGACTGCTCTCAATGAGCTTGTGGGATAGGGAACCCACCAAGCTACTGGACTTGATGGCGAGAGCCACTGTCCTGGAGATCTTCTTCAGAGGGTTCGCGGGCAGTTTTTTATAACTGCCACTATTGTGAAGATGATCTAACATCTTCTTACGGTAACCATCTTTGTTAAGGATGACCGTATCCCCTCCTTTGTCAGCTTTTAGAACGACAATATTTTCATTCTGATTCAGGGACTTCAGGGCACAGAATTCTTCCTTGCTGAGGTTCCTTTGAGGGGGTTTAGCCCTCCTAAGGATGACAACACAATCCTGCCTAATAGTATCCTTGATATTATCCGGAAGATCTCTAATCCCGTTTTAATTATTTATTTGTTTTTTATTGTTTTTTTTTAAGTTTCTTTTTAATTTCTTTCTTTTCTAATTTTTTTCCTATATTTTTATTTATTTAATTTTTAAATATTTTTTTTATTTGTTTTTGTAAATTTGATGTTGAGTTATGTTTTAAAGTATATTTTTAATTCTTTTTAATATATTTTTTATTTTAAATATTTAAATTGTTTATTTTTTAAATTATTGTTAATATTTTAAATTATGTTTTTTAGTGAGACATCTTTTTTTGTTTTTTCATTTTATTTATTTTGTCTCTTTTTCTTTATTTAATATTTGAAGTTTTCTCATTTGGGTTATTTTTTTGTTTAAAATTTCTGTTTTTATATGTTTTTTTGTGAGTAGTTTTTTGTTTTTAATTTCTTGCCGTTTTAATTCTTTTATTCTCTTATTTATTTTTTTTTTTTTAGTTTTTTAGAACTTTTTATTTTTTAATGTTTTAATTTTTTTTATGTTTTGTTTTTTCATATTTATTTATTATTTTATTTTCTTTTGTTGGTTGTAGGGGTTGTGTCAATGCTCCCTACTATGTGTCAATTCATAATTGATTTTAAGTTTTTTGTTAAAATGGATCAAGTTCATCTTTTCAGTGTGTCAATTTCATGGTTGATTTTTAAGTTTTCATTGAAATGTGTTAAGTTTGCCTCCACTACATGCCAAGTTCATGGTTCACTTTTTAAATTTTCGATGCAATGTGTCAACTTGTCTTAGGCTAAGATTGTGAAAGAGCTATACTCAGTATTAAAAAATTATTTCTAGTATAATGAATCTTTTATTTATGTATTCTTGTTTAAGCATTTTTTTAGTCATGATATTTGGTTTTAATTCCATGACTGAAAAATGTCAAAATTTTAAGGTTTTTAGGAGTTGTGATATTTTATCTTTAAAGCCATGACTGAAAATTTTCAAAATTTTAAGGTTTTTCAAAGTCATAATATTTATATTTAATGCCATGGTTGAAAATTGTTAGATTTTTTAGGCATTTTGGAGTCATGATATTTTATATTTAACGCTATTATAAAAAACTATTGAATTTTAAGGTTTTTCAGAGTCATTATATGTATATTTTTTATGCATTGCTACAAAAAAAGTTGGAATTTTAACAAAAAATAAATGTTGATGTGATATCAACACTTTAACATTTTTTCATGTTTACTACACAAATAATTTAGTTTTTAATGCCATTGTTAAAAAAAAATGGAATTTTAGTCTGGAAAAGAATGGTGTTGATGCAACATCAACACTTTTCATTTTCAAGGTTCTTTTTCATATTTATTGCACAAAATATTTGGTTTTTATTGACATTGCTAATTTTTTCCTAGAATTTTAACGAAAAAAGTTGATGTAGCATGAACATTTTTTGTTTTAAGGGTGTTTTTTCAAATTTTTTGCGCACAAATAGGGCTTTTGGGTTATAATTCTTGTTTTTAGGTTACAGTTCTCATTAAGTTGGTAGCTTTGTCCTCCCTAGAGTACCATTTCATCTTGTGTATAGGTTGTCCTTTAAACCATATTTAGCATTGTTCATGCTACCTATGTATAGTAATATTAAGGTTCTACAAACTTATACATTATTCCAAATTTGCTTGATCTTGCAGTGCCATTTCCTCTATGGTAGTAGAACATGCTCCTTAGTTTCCTAATCCAACATGATATGTTCATGGAGTTTAATATTTTCCACACTCATTACTAAGTAAATGCACATTTATGGTAGTAGATTAAGTTTGTATACATTATCACCCATCATCTCAAATACTTCAAAATGACCATACCAGAAAGGATTTTTGATATTCTTACTACAACCCAATACCCTTTACTTATTTAGGTGCAACCAAACTCAATCTCTCACCTTGAATGTTTTCCAAACTATATGTTGATCATGCTAGACCTTGTACTTTTCCTACGACTTATTTGGTTTCTGGTGTACCTACAAATGTATCTTCCTAATATTTTCAATAATATATTAATATATATATATATATATTATTTTAGTATGTCTCCTATGATTTCATCCTTGACTGCTTGATTTAAGTATACAACATCTAAGGGCGAAAGAAGAAAATACTCAAGTAAAGTTTCAAAAGGGGAGTTATCAGTAGACATATGGACTGCTCTATTATGAGTGTTGAATACATATAAAATTTTCATCCCAATTCATTTGGTGCTTCTAATTGTAACCCTTCAAAAGATAAACCAATGTCCTATTAACTTCATTTGTCAAATCGTTTTTCTATGAATATAAACTTGCATATCTCTTCAATTTGGGGTTCATATTCTATGAAAGTTTAGCTCAAAAGTCATTGAAAAATTCAGAACCCATATTTGAGATGATGCTCCTTGATATCCCAAAGTGCACCCAAACATTTTTAAAGAACATGTTTATTTCTTCTTGTCCTTTGGTGGTCTTTTTACGAAGCATGAGAGTGCACACCTTGTTAAACCTATCGACTAGTAGAAATAAATAGTTACGTACCTAACTAGTTGTTAGAAAACCACCCATAAAATCCATGGAAATATTTTCCTAGGGTTTCATGGGTACAAATAAGGGATAGTGGAAAAAATTCTTTCTATTACTAGGCCTGTTGTTATAATAAGTATGCATCATCCAATATATCAAGCTACGTTTTCTTACACTTTGGGACACTATGCATACCTTTGTAAGTTGAAAATTATATTCCCATGTTAAACCCTATAGAAGCCTATGTTAACCCAAAAAAAAACCCTTATTAATCCCAATATATTGGGTGATTACATTTCTATTGCTAAATTGTTACGTAGGCTAGAACCCATTATGATCCCAATTTATTATGATTGTACTCTTTGCCTCCTATGTATAAACTAAGGAGACCTAATATTATTATCATCAATTATTGTATTGTACATTCTATTCATTGTAAAAGGAGGTTTTTCCTCTCAAATAGGACTATAATTATTGGTTTCTTATCATTTTTAAGGTGCAAGGATTATAACATTTCATTTCAGAGCTCTTGATCCTAGGGTTTTGCTGCTTCAAATAGCTCATCATGGAATTTTCACCATAAATATTTTTCTAGGAGGATTCAGATAGTTAAACTTAGATATATTGGGAAGGCATCTTGGGAAATATCTGATTCAATTTTCAAATCAGTTTGCTATATTTTCAAAGATATGATCTAAGGAAGTTGGGCTTTTGAATGCTCCTCAAATTTGTCTCAAATAGGTTAGTTCAATTTTTTTTCTATAACTTGTTTTGGTTGAGGTTTCATATCATGAAACTTGGACTACATTGATGTAAAATTTAGTTGAACATCTAGTTCAAATTTTAGATCTTGGTTCTATATGAATTCATACATATGCTCTAAGGAAGTCCAAGTTGTTGAATGCTCTTGAAACCAGTTTCCAACATGTCAGTTTTCCATTTTTGTAGTAACTCCTTTTCTATGATGTTTTAGATATCAAAACTTGGACCATATTAAGCATAAATCTTTGTGAACTTTTGGCTCAATTTTCAGAATTTGGTTCACTATACTTTAGGATTTATACCCCATGATAGTTAGGGTTTGTGAAAAATCCTCAAATAAAATTTAAACAACTCATCTTGGTGTTTTTTCTATATCTTCATGGTTGGGAGCTTTTAGACTATAAAATATTGAGGTATTTCAGGAGATATATAGTAGTACCTCAACTACAAATTTTAGAATTATATTTGAATAATTGGACATGTGGTACATTATACAAGTTTTCTAGTGGGAAGATGCCAAAATAAAACAACTTTTGGGAAAGTTACCATAACATTCATTTCAGACATCAAATTCAATTCACCTATGGAATTGCAAAAAAGACATACCAAATAATTTCAAAAAAAAAAAATCAAATCTAGGAGGGCTCAAATCTCAAACCTATATTAATAAAACTTCAACCATTTTGGTATTCTTCATATTAAGGTATGTAACTTACTAGTGACCTAACTATTGATTAGAATATCCCTTTTTTTGTGACTAACAGTTGAAATGAAGAGGAATGCTATTATTATTTTCCAACATGCCCATAATCAAATCTACTAGACCAATTAAATCTATTGAAGCTTCATCCTTGACTCATGAATAATGTAATGAATTAGAATTTAGTTTATCTCAATTAGAGAAGAAAATTAATGAAATAGATGGAAGTATGTTGAAAATGGTGGATTTTTCAAGTTATCGAGAAAAGCTCAAAAGAGAAATGGAAAAGAATATGAATTAAAATAAGGAAGGAATATAAAATAAGTTAGAAGAAATATAAAAGAATATGAATGAAAATAAGGAATAAATAGAAAAGAATAATGAAAACAAGGGAAAAATACAAAAATCCTTGATTTTTATGGAAAATATACTCTTGGAGAGGCTTCCTAAAAGGGATGTGGAGATCCAAGGAAATCATGAACATAAACAGGAGCATGCTGTTGAGAATCAATATCATACGTGGAGTATCCTATCATAATTAGAGAGCATGATTTTTGATTCATAGAACCATAATAATGAATTTTCAATCTAAGGTCTACATAATCAGGGCTTCAGGTCAACACCAAGGAACTACTACATTCCAAAGATATGTAGAAGGAATTTTGATGGTAATGATCCTATAACATGGATATTTCAGATGGAGCAATAATTTGATATACACTAAGTGGAATCCTTACAAAAGGTAAATATTGCATCCATGTTTTTAGAACACAAGCAACATGTATGGTATCAATGGCTTTATGCAAGAAAAATTGATTCTATTATATTATGGTCCATTTTTATAGAGAAACACATTCTTTAGTCAATTGGTAAATCTTCGACAAAAAGGAATAGTTATGGAGCACATTTAATAATTCCAAATGTTGAGTCTCAAAGTAAGAATATTTTAGAGAATAATTTGTTAGAACTATTTATGGGAACTTTAAAGGAAAACATCCAACATGAGGCGTGTCTCTTTAAACCTAAATATCTAGAGTATTCTTTTAATCTCACAAGAAAATTTGAAAGTAAAAATATGGCCAATAGAAAATTGGTCACTAATAACTATAGAAAAAATAATGCTCCCTTTCCTAAAATGGCAAAGTATATGCCTTAAAAAATATATGAAATAAGAGAAAAAAGACTATGTTTCAACTTTGAGAACTAGTAAAGGGCATAAATGCAGTGAGAATAATTTATTGTACATATATTTTGAAGATGGTGAAGATCAAGAATTGGAAACTTCACAAGATCGAGGGCTAGAAGAGCCTACTTTGATAGTCCCTTATGATGCATTGGTTGCAAACATTACTCCAAAAACCCTCAATCTAAAAGGATGTATAAGAATGAAAAAGGTAACTGTATTGATTGATTCAAGTATTAATCATAAGTTCATAAATTACAAATTATAAAGACTTCTTAATTGCTTTGTATATTTAGCACCATAATTTCAAGTGATGGTTTTAGATGGAGGTACCACAAATTGTTCAGAGAAGTATTGTAATATTAAGCTGAATATGAGGGAGTATTTATTGGTTATTCCCATGATTTTAATCCAAATGGTTAGTATTGATATTATATTACGGGTCTAATGGTTACAATAATTTAGGAATAATTACCCTTAATTTTCAAATTATTTTCATTATATTTTTCTCAGGATGAAAGGGAATTGAGCCTAGAGGTATCCAAGGGAAACAAAATAAAGTGATAAGATCTAATAAGAATACAAAATTGCTAAAAAAGGGACACAAAGGTGTATTTTCACAATTGTGTTCATTATATATTCAAAGATATATATCCTCTACTCATATGGATCTCCAAAATATTATTAACATTCAAGCTAAGTTATTTGGAGAAATTTCTAAGGGTCTTCCAACTACCAGAGATCATGACCACCCTATTCACTTGCAACTTGGAAGTGTACCACCTAATATTGGGCCTTGCATATATCGACATGCACAAAATAATGATATTAAGAATATGGTTTACAAAATGTTAGAGGTAAGCACTATTCAACCTAGTCAAAGTGCTTTCTCTTCACTAGTGGTGATGGCTATCAAAAGGTATGGTTCATAACATATGTTTATGTATAACACATATCTCAATGAAATGAAAATTAAAGATAAGATTCATATTCATTTAATTGATGAATTATTATATGAATTGCATGGATAGATATTACTAAGTTGGATCTTTGTTCCAGATACGATCAAATTAGAACGAGGCAAGAAGACATTCCAAAAACAACCTTTAGAACACATGAAGGTCATTATGAGTTTTTGGTTATACCATTTGGGATCACAAATGCACCTTCAAAATTTCAAAGCTTGATGAATAATATTTTCAAACCCTTCCATAGAAATTTTGTTCTAGTTTTCTTTGATGGAATACTAATCTACAAAAAATGTTGGGGAGAGCATGCACACATGTTGACATGGCATTGACACTATTAGAAGAGAAACAATGATACACAAATCATTCCAAGTGTTCCTTTGGGGTTAAATAAATAGAATATTTGGGTCATATTGCATCAAATGACAATATCAAGGTGGACCCTAACAAAATAAAAGAAATTGGGGGATGGCCAATCCAAAATACCTTGAAGAAAGCTATAGGATTCATAGGATTGACAAGATATTACCACAAATATTTCAAAAATTATTGTCAAATACCAACATATCTAACAAAATTATTGAAGAAGGAAGCATTTTCTTGGACAAAAGAAGAATCCAAGGATTTTAGATAGCTTAAAGAGGCTATGTGTACAACTCCCATCTTTGCAACATTTAACCAAAAAAAAATCATTCTAGAGTGTGATGCATAAAGCTATGAAGTTGGTATAGTTTTGATGTAAGAAATAAGTCCCCTGACCTTTGAAAGTAGCATACTTAAAGGACAGAACTTATGCATACCCATCTATGAAAAATAAATGTTGGACATACTACATGAAGTTAAGAAGTGACATCTATACCGAATAGGGAGACACTTCAAAGAAAAAATAGAACATTGGTAGTCTAAAGTATCTCTTGGAGCAAGGACTATCTTCAAAAGAGAAAAGAAAATGGGTCAAAAATAATGTTTGGTTATGACTGTTGGAAATAATACCGAGAGGGGGGTTGAATCAGTATTATCACATTAATAAAACTTTTTCATTGCCAAACTCTGATTCATATATGCTACTTCCACAACTTCTTATGATTAAGTTAATTGATCTTCAATGAGTGCATTAGAACATTATCAACCATATTATCAGTTAACAGATGCAGTAACATAGAATAGATCATCACACATAAGGCACACACATGAACACCATGATATAAGGTGGAAACCCAATGCGGGAGAAAACCACCTGCTGCAAGTCATCTCAATCTTCTTCTTAATAAGAAAATCCTTTTACAATATTTGTACTGGTGCAGTCTTATACCAGTACGGGAGCTACAACCCCCTTTGCTCTTGTACTAGCCGATCCATTTACTAGTACGCAGGCTGCTACCTGCTACAATGCTCCAAAGATTCCCCTTTGCTTTTGTACTAGCTTAAGTACTAGTACGTAGGCGCTGGCCTAAAATCTTCTCTCCTCCAGGTACCACGTTTCATCAATTTTCATACTAGATACACTGAAGCACAACACATAATCTGAAAGGCCATGTTTCATCCAATTTTCATACTGGACCCAACAACAACATTGAAGCACAGAAATAAACTTTTGAATTACCCAAGCACTAGATCAATACATATACAAGTGAGTCATCAACCAGATCTAGTCCATCATATTACATAAAGATGAGTCATTAAGAAGCTGATCCATTCATCCATCAATGTATAAACATTTAATCAATCACTGCTGTTATCAGAACTTAATAGCAGAATTCAGACATCACTTCAAAACCTAGAACACAACAATGATAAACATGGATAGCTAAGTAGATTTCATGAGAAGTACACAGCTTCACCCATATAACAGCTGCGTATAAGTACGCACAGTTTCCAACTGCTTCCTTGTGTATGTGCGCACTCTGCCTCACAAACTTCCTGCGTACGTGCGCTCTGTGTCCAATGAACTGCCTGTGCCCCTTCGCATCTGCAGCGCTTCTGGGACTGCGTATCTGTGCACCTGCAGCGCTTCTGTGCCTGCGTATCTCCGCACTTTTCTTTCACTGTACTTGCGTACCCGCAGATATAGATAATTTCAAGACTTCAAGAATAACCCATACTATCAGATCTACAGATCTGAACATGCGCCGAGGAGATATCAACCCATTAGTAGATCCGACTTGTAGTTCTCATGTTTCTCCTTGAGTTAGATCTAGCTATCTCTCATAACCCATCACTAGAATTTCAGATCTAGCTTCTTAAGATATTCAACCCAAAAGCATACTCAAGCCAAATGATCTCCTTTGCTTTATATAGTCAAGCTCTTCCTTAAATCATGGATCAATACCACGGGCCAAAACCATAATAACACAATTCTGTAGGCTAAATACCAAGAGTTAAACATAAGAAACCCCACGTGTGCTTTTCTCTGCCTTGAAGTAAGTGAACTGGGGGTACGCACCTTCTGAACGGGATAACTGCGGGTATGTATGCACTTTATGTAACACCGGCCTGCGTGTACGCACCTTCTGTAAGGTGTACTTGCGTACCCCTTATTTTCTTCAATATTTGATAGCTAATCATCAATCTCTACTGCTGACTTGAAGTACTGTGATCTATCACCTGAATGGGTTGCCATCAAGGACAACACTTTAGCCATAATGCCAACAATCTTCCCCTTTGGGCTTGATGGCAAAGCTTACTTGTGAACTGTCATCTGATCCCTTTTTGCTGTCCGGTAACCCATGCACTCTGTCACATCTGATATTTCTTCTGTAGATTCATCTGAATGTATACAAGTGAGATGATCTTCTATGAGAGGGTTGCCATCAAGTACAACACATGCATCATAATGCCAACAACTTGCCACGAGTTTAGAACACATACTCGGTGGTCAAGTTTACGTCAAAATGGAAACAATACCCCAACTACGAAACAAGGCCAACATATCATTGTTACTCCAACAAGTGATGAAAAACACATCATCATTGCAAGACATGATTTACCGAGATAAGGCCAAACACTATTTTTTCTTTGACAAGTGATGGAAACACAACATTACTTTCAGAGTTTAAAATGCAACTCAACATAAGACCAGACATCATTCGTCATCACTTTTACATTTTAAAATGCAACAAATGATTTACAAAAGCACGACCATGACAAGATAACATATCTAGAAACCATTTTTCACTTATCAATGTGAATTGGTCACCCCCCTGTGGTGGTTTTGCTTGTCGAACAACTGTTTCATTTGGTTCATGCATCGACACTTTGTCTTTAAGGCACTATTTTGGATGGATCCTCCAACAAGTGGCTCTTTGATGGCCACTTATGTCGCAATGACTGCAATATGTAGAAATTTCACGTGTAGAACAAACCGATATATGCAATGTCCTAAAGCATAATACTTGTTCTACTTCTACAAAACATTAAGAGGAAGCATAATCAAATTCACGAGCAACATCAATTAGAATCATGCATAACTAATCAAGAGAAATAATCTCACATAACGCAAGATATATCTAGGGGAAGGCACCAACATAAAACCCAACCATGTATTATCAATCAAGTGGAAATCCTCTTCAACATACAAAAAGAATCAACTCAATAGCTATCCTGCTCTCTTTGTACTCTGATGATCTTCAATCAGAAGATAAAAATCATGGACTACCTAGGCCTTAATATATAAGCCACAAGCCCTCCAATCTCCTATAATAGATCCTTCTCCATGCAAGGAATACTTACTAGAAATATCCAAGCATCTGATAGTACATTATCCCTCATCTGATCTCAAATGGGTTTCTGTTTGAACTGACATGCATCAGTTATCCATGAGGGAATGCTCAGTTATATAAAATAATAGTTGTCACATGCATGCAAGCATTAACAAACCATATTTCATTATTTTAACAACTTGTTAAAATAATCTAACTGGACTTGACTACGTAAAACTAAGTCAATTGATCCTCTCATTATAGAACTCATGCTTATTCCCTCAATCAGTGGAGGAAACTCATGTGCATGCTCACAAAGACTTCAAATTTGAATTTCCTTAATTAATTAACTCAACTGAATTAATTAATTGATGTTTCAAATTGCTGTTAAGACTAAAATTAATTTTACTTCCTATAGATAGACTAGGGACTGCTATAAATAGGAAGGGACCCAGAAATGCTTTTTAGTACTTTCTATTTTTAGCAGTTTCACCTCTCACCCAATGTGGCCAATGACCTCATTGGCCAAACTGCTATTGTTAGACATGCTATTTTTAGCACATTCTAAATCTAACATTTCTTTTTGCACATTTTTCAACACAATAGATCTTCTTCCTCTAGATCTGCTTAACATGTTTCTTTACCTGTTGTTGAGAGGGTCTTTCATGCCTACTCCTTTTGTGTGTTGCTATTCTTTTCCAACACTTAGAAAATGTACGGTTATGTAATCCACAAAAGGTACATGCTTTTCGATGCCATGTTTTACGTCCATCATTAACAACATGATTATAATCGAAATGAACATTCGAATGTCGAGACTGGTTATACCTTTCCTTGCTGCCTTTAGTGTCATTACGGTGATGAGAGCTTGCCTCAACTCTTTCCCTGCAATGGGCATTGACATGGGATGATGGGGATATGTTCCCATCATTCTCTTTCCTCGACGATTTCGATGATATCTCAAAAGTATCTGACACCTTTGAGCATTCTACTTTGGTGTATCTCAAGCCTACAAATTGAGGTCTCTGTACAACCTCCAATGGTTGAGTTATGCCTTGGTTATTAACACCGGGTTCTTCTTCCTCCTTGTGCCTCGTCCTGGTAAGGAGCCTCATGTTTGTCCCTGTAATTGGGATCTCCAAATATCCAACAGAAATCATACTATGTGAAGACGAAACTGAAAGGAAATCAACATCTTTTACCTCCTTTGTCGATTTGGAAAGAACTGATGATGACTTCTCATCATCTATTGTTGGTGGCTTGCTACTTGTCTCAGCACATTCCCAACTTCCTTTCTGACATACCCAAGTCCTACTTGACGAGGTAATTCTTCTACTTTGATGGGGTTGACAATGCCTTGGCCATTAACGCCCAAGCCTTTTCCTTCATACCCCATTTTCCTCAACAGTTTGGAGCCGATTCATGTGGTATGATTTTTAAAAACAGCGAAATCATCATCAGGACACATACATAAATTCAGAGAATTACTTTTTACCTCACATGGGTCACGTTGTAGCTCTTTCAAGGCCTCGTCCTTAGCTTGCAGCTGTTGTAGCACACTATGTTTCTCCTCTTTCTCTTCTTATAGACGCATCTTCAATTCAACATTCTCTATTTGAAGTTCTATTTCTTCCAGGGCCTCTTCCGTGGCTCGCAACTGAAGCTGCAATCACTCCTTTTCCTCCGTTTCTTTTTGTAGAGCTTCATACATTATTTCCACCCTTTGGGAAATTTTGAACATGGTCTTGTACATCTCTTTTCCATCCTCTATCACTGCATGTTCCATTGTTCATGCTACAATTCACATCCACACAAAGATCTCTTTGATACCACTTGATCCGAGTTGATTCAACTTCTGGATTTAACCAAGATCTTTTGCTTCCGTGATGTGATTATAATTGCATTTAAAAGAGCATAAATGAATACATATGCATAAGGAATGTGACAATAATCAACAACATAAAACTCAAGACGTTGATAACGGAGTTTGTCCAGGAGGGACTACGTCTCCGGGCCCCAGTGTTAAGATGGTGTAGGCCGCTGCATTAAGTGTTGTTAATAGTGATGATGTACATAAGAGGTGACGTCACTATCATACAAGGAAAATGCCCTCACGTAGGAGTGGCTCCAAGAGATTTTTCCACTGCAAAAACTCTCATTCAAAAAGGACTCCTATCAGTATGACCTAAACTCTTGCATAATGAGCATCCCACCAACATGGCATAAAAGGGATCTCAATGCAAACATACATGGTGACACATGAGTATCCCATCAAAATAACAACAAAGGGATCTCAAACAAAACATGACGAATCATGACAACAAGTACATCCCACAGATGATTCCGCATCACATCAAGTAGGAATCATGAAACAAGTAAGAAAACAAGATCCCACATCAAACATCAATCAGGGATCTGTGCAGCACAATGCATATCTGATGCAAGCCTGGCCTGCAAAACCCAGAATCTTTATACTCTTATGCATATAAAGCATGCACCTCAAATAATTGCCCAATAGTAGAAGTTATCTTTCTATTTATGCTTATGAAACCATTTCACAATTTCTATATATGAAGTTTACTCCTTCATGGCAAATTCATAACTTTAAAATCTTCAATCAAACCCAATGAAATAAATCATTCACTGTTTAATGACAGTGTCCAATTTTGGTTTCCTCAATCCCAAATTAAAACAGAGAAAATAACCACGCACGCGGCCCTGTATTCAACCAACAGCGCAATTCCAACATGTTTATATAAGAGTGTTCACAGTAAACAAATTAACCATAATCATTATATACCATACTACATCTTTAATTCATAACCACTTCCAATATAAATGCACATAACTCAACAAGCCAATTCAGAATTAAGCACTCAATGTCTAAATCCCACACTTATCATTAAAATACTTATAATCTTTCTTTGTGGCCAGATCTTCAATGTTCATGGCCCTTACAATTTGCCAGAGGACTTACAGCCTTGGCTGTTCAACGTATTCTCAACCACACTCTCCCTCTCTCTCTTCAATGTCTTTGAGGATTCCTAATTTATAAAACTAAGCATGATCTAGAATCACTCAACTAAGAGCTCTAAGAGTCTACATGCAATGTATACATATGGTAAAAGCATCTTGAGGCTTTTTCCCATCTTTTCCCTGTTCTAAAATAGAAAATCTTCCCTTATACCATAATGATCCACATTCACTGCTTTATGCCTAAAAACATTCCTTATTTCCTATTTTCTCATTTATTTACTTTGGAAACATCTAATTAATCACACTGACTTGTAACTTAGGGAAATAATTCTAGAATGCTTGACCCCCTATGACTATTATTTACAATAATTTCTCTTGGGTTGAATGCTCTCGCATCAGACTCCCAAGGTAGAAAAATTTCATGATCTCTTGATCATGTGTTCAGATCTAGGTTTCCCTAGATCCCATATCTTGTGTTGCAACTTTCCATTTGCCACTGCTTATGTCTGTTGTTCTTCTCCAGGTCTCCACACTTTATGGTCCCTTCCTCCACTAGCTGCACTCTCGCAATCTTCTGTTGTCTTTCTTTTGCTGCTTCTCCTTTGTTTCACTGCTGCTGGTCTCTTCTGGGATTCTTTCACCATCATCTGCCTCATCACTTCAATTTCTCTGTCTAACAGATTTTCTCCAGCATCTTCAATAAAACCTGTATTCACAAAACAATTGTTAGAATAAAAAACATAAGGCATCAGTGCCTCTTCTGCTGCTATCATTGTTGCCTCAGATGCCACCATAAATGTCACCCCACATGTTGCTCTAGCTGTCACTATTGATGTTGCTGCCTCCCAAACTTCCTGTCCCTCTGCAACATTCCTTTGCTCATCATCTGCAATTTCATCTGCAACTTTTTCCTCTGGTTCAGATGTCTCCTCAACTTTCTCTGTCAGCACATCAGTATGCTGATTTGCATTCACCAGCTGCACATAAGTCCTCTGTCTTTCCAACTCTCTTCTCTCGAGATCTAGTTTTCTATACAATTCAACAACTTCCTTAGGAGTAGAACTTGGAAACTTCACACGATTTTCCATATCTTCATCATCAGCTGGTCCTTCTTTTTCTGCATCAACATCCTTCAGATTCAACTCTTCTTGAGCAATTTCTAAAGCTTGTTCATCTCCCTATTCTGTACCTGCAAACATGCACAACTCATTAGTTTTTAAATCACAAGACTTTTCAGTCTTGACTGCTTCCTCCATCACCTCTGTTAACTGCATGCTTATGTGTACATCTTTTTTTCTGCTGTAGTCTCTACCACTTCACTCTCTTCCTCAGTAGTAAACCATGTCTCTGGTCTTTCACATTTTCCTGTGACAACTCCATCAAAAGCTCAAGATGAACTGCTATCTCAGCTTTCTATTTCTCATACTCTTCCTGAGTCAACTACTGTCTTATGCCATTCGCCTTGGCATATTTCTCCTCTTTTCTACTGTGGCCTCTTTCTGAACCTCTGCTCTCTCCTTTATGACTTTTAGTAGTCATCTCCTTCGCCATAAGTTCCTCACCTATGAGTTGCATGAAGCCTCTACCACAACAACCTCTCTTGCTGCCACTTACCTCACCAATCCTTCCCTCCGGATCTGGCCTTTTGGTAATCATTGGTCCTCTGCTGGAACCTTTTGAGCATCCTCTACTGCTCCTGTAGGCTTCTCTCATCTACAACTTTATTCAACCTCTGTTGAATCTTTAGGTTCTGCCACATTCACTTAGAATCCTTTGCTGGACTCCTTGATCACTGCACTCTCTGCTACAATATTCATCAGTTCCAAAAATCTAACATGCAATTAACTTAACTTAAAAAAACACTTGAACCTTCAAAAAGATCTATTCCTGCTCTGATACCACCTAATGCAAGCCTGGCCTGCAAAAACCAGAATCTTTCTACTCTTATGCATATAAAGCATGCACCTCAAATAATTGCCCAATAGTAGAAGTTATCTTTCTATTTATGGTTATGAAACCATTTCACAATTTCTGTATATGAAGTTTACTCCTTCATGGCAATTTCATAACTTTAAAATCTTCAATCAAACCCAATGAAATAAATCATTCACTGTTTAATGACAGTGTCCAATTTTGGTTTCCTCAATCCCAAATTAAAACAGAGAAAATAACCACGCACTCGACCCTGTATTCAACCAACAACGCAATTCCAACATGTTTATATAAGAGTGTTCACAGTAAACAAATTAACCATCATCATTATATACCATACTATGTCTTTAATTCATAACCACTTCCAATATAAATGCACATAACTCAACAAGCCAATTCAGAATTAAGCACTCAATGTCTAAATCCCACACTTATCATAAAAATACTTATAATATTTCTTTGTGGCCAGATCTTCAACGTTCATGGCCCTTACAATTTGCCAGAGGACTTACAACCTTGGCTGTTCAACCTATTCTCAACCACACTCTCCCTCTCTCTCTTCAATGTCTTTGAGGATTCCTAATTTATAAAACTAAGCATGATCTAGAATCACTCAACTAAGAGCTCTAAGAGTCTACATGCAATGTATACATATGGTAAAAGCATCTTGAGGCTTTTTCCCATATTTTTCCCTGTTCTAAAATAGAAAAGCTTCCCTTATCCCATAATGATCCACATTCACTGCTTTATGCCTAAAAACATTCCCTATTTCCTATTTTCTCATTTATTTACTTTGGAAACATCTAATTAATCACACTGACTTGTAACTTAGGGAAATAATTCTAGAATGCTTGACCCCCTATGACTATTATTTACAATAATTTCTCCTGGGTTGAATGCTCCTACATCAATCTCATAGCAAAACAAGTACATGAACACATTGCATATACCTCACATCCTAGGATCATCTGAAGAAAAGGATGTCAAACTGTTGGAGCTAGCCGTACCATCAATCTCATGGCGTCGAATCGCATGGAAATGACTGCTCACCCATGAATGCTGACACCTGCACTCCACTTTGCAAAGTGGCTAAAAGATGAAATGATAAAATGGAAAATCTGAATGCACCATTAGATTTGTGGTGTCAAATAGTGAAAAATCGACTGTCAAATTTATGAATTCTAAGAAAGTGAAAATCTGGGGCTTAAGGAATCTTTTAAATTCCCCCTAGATTCCTTAAAGATTCCCTCCTCTGGGGCATCTGAAGATCTGTTGCTCATATCAGAATTTTGACTACGCCATCAAGTTCGTGTCATTGAGAGGTGTAGGATAGACATAAAGTTTGTCCAATTTGGACACTGCAAAAATTTTGCCCTCCTGAAAATTTCGCCCAATCATGCTTTCGCTTGCAATTTCTCTGGGCTAATGGTTCTACTTGCAAATAAACAAATAATATATCTTGATCTACGCGCACACTCTCCTCAGTCTCTGTGCTCGTTCTCCTCCACCTTCGCCCACTGAGAATATGAGTTTATATTGAATTTACTGGGTGGACTTTACCACGTGGGTTGGTTGGCATAGTGGTAAAATTAGTGTTTGGTTGGAGAGAGGTTGGGGGATCAAATCTCGACCCTCTCAATTAGGCATGCATTTATTTTTTTGGCATATGGTTTATAACCGTTAACCATAACTGTTTCAAAATGGTGCGTTAATGGTGGTGTATTAAATGAGAGTGTGATGGTGTCGTGTATTTGATATTGGTTCGTTGGGCCGCCCGTGGTGTGGGCCGGTCATGTGGCCAGGCGGGTTCAATTCTCGCCGGCCCATTGTTATATATGGCATGTATATAGTGGGGGCGGGGAGTGGGTCGAGTCCACTAGAGGTGGCTCGCCCATCGCCCATAATTATGGTAATATGTTGCGGAGTTGGGGTTGGTGGGGTTCATGGCCTGTTGGCGATTTTTGATTTAAATTTTAAATTATGTTGCAAGGTTGAGGGAGGGCTGGTGGGGGTCATGGCCTGTCGGCCCATAATTAAAATTTGTTTTTTAATTAAATTTTTTGGGATCCAATGGAGGTGGCGAGGGTCATGGCCTGCCACCTAATATATATATATATATTTAACAACTAATAGTCATTTTTAAATATTTTGAAAATAAGGGATATTGGGCAATTTAACGAGGCCATAATTTCGTCCATTTTCGGGAGCCAAATTCCATGCTCGGGACTCGGTCAATTTGTAGGACACTTAAACATGGCCCACAACCCAACTTTGAGCAAAAATTTGATTGACTCGTTCTCCCTCATATGAGCTCAGATTGATGAATCGTTCACACCACTACAATGAGGATGACAAGATCTACGCTTTGGTCCTGGTTTGAAAGCATTCTAATCACTTTGATTTTTGAGCTTTCATAAGCCTTCTTTGTCCTGTGTGTGTCCCTGGAGCCAACTGGATCATGCATTTCCCGGATTAAATGCCAAAGTTTATGGTCGCATTAAACCAAGTTCGTTGGCATATATTTATATGTTAAAAATAATGTGATTTGGGGGAGGGCGGGTTTGAACCCGTGAGATCCCCCTCATAACTCCCTTGTATTACCAATAGACCACCAAGCACACATTGGTATTAAGGGTCGCGCACATTCACTTATGCCATAAATGTTAGCCATCGGCGGGATAGGAGGGAGCCAGCCCCATGGGGCCAGCCCCTTGTCCATGGGACCTCAGCGATATGTCCAAGGGCCAACATAAGTGTGATTAGTGCGCCATTAATCCACGTTTAAGCCTTAATTAACACATTGATTAAGTTAGTTGAAATTATGGCAAAGCTACCAAATCCAGAACTACCACCAAACTTGGCGGACTTAACTGGAGTCTCTCCAGATTTAGTGGAGGTTTTCTAGGGAAAATTGTTTGAGCCATAACTTACTCAATTTTCAACCAAACTGAGATCAGAAAGAAGTGTTCTTAGATAATTTTGACCTTCTAAACACAATGGTGCAGGTATCAAGAGCCATAGATATTTGTAAACAACATTTTTTTTCCACATTGAGTTAATACAGAGGCCCAAGCCATGGAAGCTGGACCAAGGAAATGTAGCTCAGGAGGAGTGAGCTCCTTCATCAAAACACTGTGTTAATGTGTCTCTTTGATGGTTTGCTGTACTGTACACTTTTTATGTTCATTATTCATTTTTGAAGCTATTTTTCTCATGAATGTCTTGTTTAACTTAAGGAAATTTACCTGTTTGTAAGCACCAACAACTAAGGAAACCTCAATACAAAAAGAAAGAAGCAAGCACATGTTTATAAATACGTAATTGTTATTAGCACACCAAAACTAATCATACAAATTCAGATCAAGTTGGTATCAGAGCATAAGGTTGAATTGTTTGATTGCTTGAGTTTGTGCAATTAGGATTTTAATGGTTGCAAAATTGTGATGCTTACAAGGTTAAAGTTGTAGAGAGGAGAAGGGAAGATATTGGTTTCAACTCCTGAGGTAATGCTCAGAAGAAGGAGATCCACAAGGCCACAATCTCCACCACCCAAAGTTCCAATTCTAGTTGTACTTGAAACTCCTCAAGTTTTGTCTTCAATTGAGATTGAAGAGGTACAATCAGTACAAATTTCTTAGCCTAAATCCACAGCCATTATGTCTGGAGAAAGAGAGCTCGAAGGTCCCTATTTAGAAGAGGAAGAATTCAAGAAATATTTCTATACTTTGACTGAGAAGGTTAAAGTCCTCTATGAAGAGAGGAACACCAGAATGGTTGGAGAGAGTTCTAAACCTCCACATGGAAAAGGAAGCTCAGAGGACAAAAAAGACGAGAAGAAGGATTCCGAAGGGAATGGTCGAAAGCCAACTCCATCTCCACCATCCTAATCATCTTCCTCATAATCTTCACCATCTCAGACAACATATTCTTCCACTACCACCACTGCAACTGCCCATACTCATTCCAAAACCCAAAAGGAAAAACTCCATTATTGAAATTGGACATAAAATTCGACCTTCCCATGTACAATGGAGAAGTGAATGCATAAAAGTTGGACAATTGGATTCGACAGTTGGAGGTATACTGCAGAACTTGAAACCTTGAAGAAGACGAAATAAAGATCCAGTTGGCTTTAGTGAGTCTAGAAGGAACTGCACTAGTTTGGTGGGAAGAAAAAACTCAAGAGGAAATGAGAATCCATGGTAAGATATCCATTTCTTAGGTTGAATTTGTTTATGCAATTAAAAGACAACTTTACCTTTAGCTTAAATGCAAAAATCCATTATGAGTTGGCAGAATTTTAGGCAGTTTAAAGGTCAAACAATCCAAGATTATACACAGGAGTTTAAGAAAAAGGCTTTGTTATTAGGAGTGAATTTGAATTCCCATGATACACCATTGAAATATATTGGGGGTTTACATTCCTATCTGAAACATGCTATTCTTATGTTCAATCCAACTAATTTAGATGAGGTATGTGTGCAAGCCACACATCTTGAATCTAGAGGAAAGAACACTTCTAAAGAGGATAGTAATAAAAATCCACCTAAGGTAAGGAGAAAGAGAAAGGAGGAAAATGTAAGGGAAAGAAGAACGCAAGTGTGAAGAAAGAAGGGGAGAAAATCACATGCAAACACTGTTCCAAAGAGGGGCACGATGAAGCCCACTGCTGGAAATTGCATATAGAAATGAAAGTAAATAAGTTCAACAATAAAGGGAAACAAAAAGTCATTGCTATCACTCAAGAAGATTTATGTTCTGAATTAGGTGATGAAAACAAAATCACTATCATGGGAATCAAAGGAAAACAAGATATTGCAAGCACTAGTTCAAAAAACTGTAACACTACTACTACTCTAGATGAAAAGAGACGAATTGAGTTATTTCATGTTAGGGTCATATCTAAACACACCAAGATTGACACACTCTTCGATATTGGGTCGCAAGCAAATCTAATCTCTGAAGACTTAGTCAACAGATTGAATCTTGAAACTGTACCTCACCATAAACCATACCCTTCGGGATGAATAACAAGAGACACAAGTTTATAGGTTACAAGAAAATGTTTGCTTAAGTTTGCAATCACTGCAAATTTTGTTGACGAAGTAGAGTTAGATGTGGTACCGCTTGATATTTTAGGTGTGGTGTTCTGTAGTCCATATTTGTATCACTGGAAAGTAGTATTTTACCACTGTGAAAACAAGTATCACTTGTTCAAGGATGTTAGGGTCCAAACCTAACCCCCTTATTTATGTAATAAGGTCAAATCATAGTTATAGTTAGTTAAAGAGTCAATAAAGCCCATATTAATAATTGTAAGTGGTTGACCCGCATTTAAAGAAGGGACCACAGTTAGTTGCAAATGGGCCATGGTATTAGATAGATGGTATTAATAAGAACAATGGTACTGACCCATGGTATTGCATGTATGAATCCTATATAAAGGATAGAGACTCCCCTTGAGGAGCATCATGTCTTATTTTGTAATTGAGCCCAACTCTATTGGAGGTTTGACCCTCGAAGAGGCAAGTGAACATTGCTATCCTTTCTAAATAATAAAATATCTGCTGTTATTTCTTATTGTTCTGTGTTCTGGATATATTTCTTCGCATATTTGGTATTCTGGTATCTTCTCGCATCAAGAGCATAACAAGTGGTATCAGAGCACATTCTAGGGCCAGTGTGATCTCCCTTTTTAGCAGAATTTTTTTTTGGCTAGAGATGTGTTCCGACATCTTTAAACCATGGGATCTGTGTAGGTTTTAACCCCGTACAGAAATTACCTGCATACGAATTCTAAATCACATGAAAAATAAAACTGCGAGAGCATAACACATAAAACACATATACACAGAGATTTCCCACTGGATCCCAAAACCGGGACTACCAGCTT
>APFE031159427.1:0-21670 GCA_000404065.3 Pinus taeda
GGGGAGAGAGAGAGGGGTGGAGGAAGGGGGAGAGAGAGGGGGAGAGAGAGGGGAAATTCATTGATGAAACCCATCCCAGCTCCTCAGGTTAGACTAGGTGGATCTTAATAACCACTGGTTACTTTACCAAGTGGATTGAGGGTATTCCAACCAGACAAGAAAAACATATCATTATTATCTAATATTTAGAAGGTAACAATTTGTCTAGGTCTAGATACCCCCATTAGGTTATCACCAACAATGATGTCACCTTTAAGTCAATGAGAATTGTTCATTTTTGTAACATATACCACATAAGATCAGGACACTCAAATGCCTTTCACCCACAAGGAAATGGGCTTGCTAAGTCCTCCAACAAGATTTTAGTCAACATCATCAAAAAGCTAAGGTAGTGGAATTAAAAATCCTCACATAAAAGGTAGATAAATGTCCTGTGAGCTGATTGAATTAGCATTAAAAAGTCTATTGGAATGTCGACATTCCGAATAGTATATGTATTTCATGTTGTGTTTCCTGTTTCTCTCGAAATTCCTATGTTAAAATTGTTACAAGAGTCACAGATGGAAACTAATGATTTACAAAAAAGGATCAACGAGACCATAAAGTTGCAACAATCTAAGAAAGTGGTGTATAACAAAACTCAACTTGTTTAGGACAAAATTTAAAATATCTATGGCAAAAGAATGAAAGAATATGATTTCCAATTAGGTGACTTGGTGTTAAATTTGGACTCAAGGAATGAAGACAAATTCATGCATGGTAAGTTTGACAGTTTGTGGAAAAGGCCATATAAAATTGAATCTTTTAGAGGCAAGAATGCATTTTTCTTGAAGGACTTGACTAAAGAAGCACTGCCTGGTGGACCTGTCAATGGAAAAATTCTCAAACACTACTCTCCTCAAAGTTAAATTTGTTTCATTTAGAATCATTATACATTCTCATTTTACTATTTTTACTACAAGGGTAAGAGTGGCTCACATAAGAAATTGAAGCCCTCGGAGAAGGCCCTATGCTTCTGATGATTTGTTACCCAAATTTATGATTGTCAGTAGGAGGATCAGGTTCAACTACAGAATAAAGATAGTTTCCCCAATAGATCAAGGTTACTGATTTACAACATTCTTGATACCTCACAATAATAGAAGGAGAATCTACATTGATTAAAACACCAACACTGAGTAAAACTTCTCCAAATAATTTAGTTAAAGACATGGAAGAATTGTCCATTAAAGGGAAAGAAATTAAAAAGTTAAATACAACTTAAAACTCTTTGGGATCAGAAATTACAAATAGACAATTGTTATGTAGCAGAGTTGCAGAAAACTCATAGTCTCACTGTAAAGATGGAATAGTTAGATAGTGGGGCAGCCATGGCTAGAATTTATCGAAAGCAAAGGAAACCATATGGATAGAATTTAATGAGGTCATGAATGAAATATGGCCCTCAATTCAAATTATATTTGAATAGAAATATTTGATTAGAAAATCAAATGAAGTAGTTGCAAAGATAAAGGGAGATTTGGGATAGAATTCTAGAGAAGCTACAACACTGATAAGGATCTTAAATTCAAAAACCAAGAAGGACTTCAAAGAATTAGAAGTTGAATATAGAACATAAACAATTTTAGAGGTGAGAAGGGTCCTGACTAAGAGAAACTTGATGCTACAATTAGAAAATAAATGCGAGAACATGGAGTTTAGTGTCCAGAAATTTCATAGAAAGTTTAATGCACTTTATATAAAAGGACTGTCAGCAATGACAATAAATGAAAACCGAATGATCAATTTAGAGGACTACTATCATAAGCTATACTCTATATACCAAGATAAATAAAATTTTGCAGGCTTTAAACCAAGGATCACACAGAAGGCTTTTATGGAAGCTATAGACTTTGACCTGTTCATCAAGCACGAGATCAAGCACTTGCTTCCCATCAAGCCTACTTTTCAAAAGTATACTGAGGTAGATGAGAGTTAGAGGAAGTTAGTAAAATTTTCTATCACAAGTGAAGAGAATTGGGATGAATTACGTGAACTGATGGAGTAAAACAAATTGACCTCTAAGAGAAAGACAATAGGACATCACTTCCTTAGGCCCATTCATCAACAACAACCCTCGAGAATAGTTCCAGTAGCTTCAACAGTTTCATATTTCCTATATTTTTGTTCTATTTCTCTAAAAAGTATTTGAGATATTTCGTAATAAATATGTTAAGATATTTAGACAGAATTTGTATAAATACTTCAGATTTCTATGTATTCATGTTGGGTTTCGTATTGAGAAATACTACCATGTATTGTAAATATTTTGACTAAGTACAAGTGACCTTTTTCATTAATACAAGACAAGTTCTTTCAGGATTCGTATCTAAGTGGTAAAGTGCTTCTTACTATAATACATTTTTTCTCTGTTTTTCATATGCCTTTCTGTTTTGTATTGTTTTAAGGAAAATAAGTTCAGAATTTGTTTCAATACAGTTCGTGCTAGCTTAAAGCAATATCAATGTTTTCTGCTAAAGTTTAAGTATAGAAATCAGGTAACAGTGATCTGTATTTAAAGTGAACCTTAATCTGTTTCTCCTTCTCCATTTCAAAAACTGCAAGGATCTAGTATTATGCCTACCCTAACCCTCTACACTTAAGACGATAGTTCTGCAAGTTGATCACCCTAATCTCCCTTGACTCCACTTTCCAATGGATTTCCATTGTAGTTCCAGCCAAACAAATTTAAAATCCAAATTTTGAAAATTCACATCTAGCATAAAATCCCACAAAACAAATAAAGCTAAATTTGACAGAGAGATCCCTCTCTGGGTTTAGAAGGGTAATCCTCTAAACCTAAAATTGGTTTTGTGGTTACCTTTGCAATTTTTTTCACAACCTTAAGAAATTAAAGAGTGCTAACACCATAGAAGTCATTTTATCCTAGCTTATGAAAAAGTTAGATCTCCTTTAAGAACACACTCAACCATGTGAAGGCTCTCTTAATAACAACCACAAATCCATCAAGTTGTCATATTAGGCTCCTCAACCGAAGGCGTCATCATCCCATCATGTTATCAGCCTGGCTAGCTCCAATCTCCATAAATATGTCTCCACTCCCATGAGTCGTTTACCCAATTAGGTCACAATATCCTCATCTTGGATCATAGTGGAATCCATATGAACAACATTCAACAAATTATCATGATGAGTTTCCATCTCAATTACAATGTCCTTCCATCTCAATTGCTCTCATCCAAATGGAGTCAATCCTCAATTCATGATGAGCACTTGGCTAATCTCTCTCATGGAAAACTATAGCTCATCCTATGAAAGTATTCTCATCCGTCCTCCTTATCTAAGGCCTTGGCCCCATCCATCCTTGGTTTTTATACCTACTAGACAACCTCTGAATCAACTTATGCTATACGACTCATACATTAAGGAGAACTCATCTAATTTAAAACTGTGCACCAACTCTCACAACCATCGCCATGACTGTCATACCCTCCAAAGTCTTATTGTGTTCCATTCTTTAATTTTTCATGCAAGATCCATGGTACCCTCATACTGGTGTTATAAGCTGTCATCATCACAAATTGATGTAGCATGTTGGGCTCCTCGCTAATCCACCTAAAAATACATCATATTTCGTCACCAAAATAATTGAGTTTGCATACGCAATTGTCCTCTACCATATTAGTGTGCATCGTACTTAGATTTATGCTTTAATACCATCTACTTTTGTTAAGAGATCTACTACTATTGTCTGGTTTTCTCCTGCTCTCAAAACAACTTCAAGTTGGTGAAGAGCAAGGCATTGATTATACATTGGACTTGAACCCAACTCTATTGGTGAAGATCTCTACTACTATTGTCCAGTTATCGCCTCCTCTCGTACCAACTTTAATTTTGTGAAGACAAAACTAGTTCTTCCACATTTCTATAGATTTAACGTTTCACTCTCTTTCTATTTTTCTTTAAAATTTATGTCACTATATTGATCAAAATAATTTATAGCTTTTATATAAAATGAAATAATTTATTATTTCAAGATAGGAAAAAATAGGAATTGATGTGTTGAAATAAGAAATATAAAAAACAAAGTATTGTGAATTATTAAGGAGTCACTCTTATATGAATTGGAGGTTCTTATGTTTCTCCTCTCTTATTATTTCTCTTGAACATTCCTTCCATCGCATTGACTGGAGAATTTTTATACCTTTTAATCAAAATTTAGTGCTTTGTCATTTTAAATGAGAAAAACTAGCAATTGATGCTTTGATGTGAGAAAAAATGAAGTATTCTGGGTTCTTGCTAGTCAAATGTTGAATGCAATAATGATAGTTTCACTAGGCATTGTACCTCCTTCACAAGGGGAAACCATTTACTCACACAGTGCTAGCATTTAGTAATACATTCCATCTATCCATGTTATTTAGATGATGAATAAGAATGTTAATAAATAACCTTTAAAATCAATACTATTTGTAATTTTAAAGGTATGTTTGTCATTGTTAGTAATTTCCCTTAATCCCTCCATATCATTTTTATCTACCACTTAAGAGAATACACTGTCCTCTAAAGCATGTAACATCGACATGTTTCACAACTTCCAAGTGTAGCAAAATGTTAGCTCAAATGAGTTATGCCACTACTTATTCTCTTACTTAAATGTTAATAGAATATTGACTTAACCAATTAGAGTAAGTATATACATAATAAAAAAATCATCAACACATATAAAATAAATAAATAAAAATAAATAAACATATATATATATGTATAGGGCGGGCAACACTTAGATTAACCCCTAAAAAATGTGCTCATATAAGAACAATACAATATACAAATTACAAGTCCTCACCCTTGGAAAATTACAAAAAATTGACAACATTAATTTGTGCAATGACTTGTTTGCAAGTCATCGCAAGACAATTCTAAGTACAAGTACGAAGCCCCTCTGCTGCTATTTTTTATCAAATGAGCACCTTTGTACAAAATTATTTCTTTGTATAAAACCTAAAATTTCATTGTACTAGAAACCCCAAATTTGGCTCGAACACTAAATTTTCCATCCACTCAACCAAATGCCAAATTTTTATCCAAGTCACCCAACTTGTGATATCGCATGGTCTCTCAATGTGATCTATCTCTACTATGGTCACATGAATTCTCTCTCTACCATATCATTGCATGCCCCAACATTGTCTCACAAAGATACCAAAATATTTGTGAGAATCCCTAGCCCACACGTCCCTAGGTACAACATAACTCCAAGTGCTTGTACCAACTTGTACTAGCATACTCCACATGACTTGATGCCATTCCAAGGTTCGATCACTTGGCTCAAATGACCAGGCTGATTACTCGCACAAATTTCCCATCCCACTCACACGACTCACTGGACCCACTTATATAACTCACCCAATTGCTCGCACAAATTTCTTAGCCTTCTCCTACAAATCACTTGGCCCACTTATACAACTCGTATAACTACTAGCATGGCTCATGTGGGCTACTCATATGACTACTCACCTTGTATGATTACACAACTTACCCAATCTAATCAAGCAACTCAACTTGCCTGACTATGTGGTTGCTTGCTCAAACCACCTGCATGATTTCCCACACAACTCTCTCGACCCACTCATGTGACTAACCCAATCATGTTATGTGCAATCTATGCTCACTACAAACCTAATTGAAAGAGTTGCCCCATCATCCATTTAGGATGCCACATCTCAAACGAACTCTCATATATATACATGTTGTATTTTCCAGTCCATCTTGTCGTGTGGACACACTTCATATGATGCCTTCACACAACCACATACTTCACAATAGAGCATAGACCTACACCCATTCAAGTCAAATTTTCTTTCACGACTCTCTCTCATGACCTTCTACTACAACTAGGCCCTCACATGACCACACTCTCGAACAACTCACATAACTCCACATGTTGCAATGCCCTCACCCAACATAATATTTGTGATATCGTTTTCGCAAATTGTTTGATGGGGATGTCACCCATGGTAGGCCCTTTAGTGAAAGGTGTGCCTAACTCCGAATCTTAACAAAAACACTCCCTCTGTTTCCAATAAGTCGATAATACTAAGTCCATTTGAAATTTTATATATAATCATGTCTTCATTAATAAAAATAATTTATATTTTCATTAGACAGGACATTTCATAGTTTTCCATTAATTAATTTCTTCATTAACCAAGTAATCAATTGCTCTATTCTTATAACAAGGAAAAAAAATTAATGAAATTTTAATGATGTGAATCAATTTAACAAATTATTCAATGATGGAATTTAACCTAGAATGTAATTATGTGAATAGGTTTGTATGAGTGGTTAGTTATGATATTTTTCCTATGTGATGCACCAAATACATTCATGAAGTTAATGAATGATATATTTTTCACTTTTATTCATATTTTATTATTTATTTGGATGATTTACTATAATACATTTATACATAGGAGGAGCACATCTCATGTTTGATGCAGGTGCTAGAGACTTTAAAGAAGCACCAATTGTTGGCACATCTCAAGAAGTGTGACTTCTTAAAATAACATTTGGTGTATTTAGGATATGTGATAGGTCAAGGAGAGTTGAAGATAAATTCTTCGAAGATATTATGGCTTTGAAGTGAAGACATATGCATGTGGGAATTCTATGGGATCAGTCTTGATGGTAATTAATTAAATTGAAAAGAAAAATACGAAATTCATACAAGTGCTAAATAAAATTAAAACAACAACGCACCATACTAAAACCAAAAATATCTAATAAAATAATAAATCGATAGAGATTTAGGTTAATATAATTAAAACAATAACCCACAATACTAATACTAAAAATCTCTAATCAAATAATATATATATATATATATTATATTATATATATACATTATATATATATACTATATATATATAATATATTATTATATATATTATATATATAGATATATATATATATATATATATATATATGTTAATACAATTAAAACAAGAACCCACCATACTAATACTAAAAATCTCTAATAAAAGAATAAATCAATATAGATATATTCTAACCTATATCTTTTATACACTGATCAATTATTTTTTATTTTCTTCAAATCCCTCTCAATTCTTAATAAATATTGGACTAAAATAGATATATGATAATACATATATGCACCCCATTAATGAAGCACTAGAACCCAAGTAGGTGGTAGTGAAATAGTCCTACCACTACATTATGTCCTCCCTAAAAACAAGCATTGTTCAATTTGATTTTTGAATGAGAACACACTTGATAAGTGGTTGAAGTTCCACGATAATATACCCAAACATAGATGAAGTGATTTTATCATCATAAGTAACAACTAGATGCTTTAGAATCATTAAAGAAATACATGAAAACTCAATTTTAACACCATAAGCAATGACTATGTGACTCAAAGTCCCTAATGAAGTTTTCCTTAATGCACATGACAACTGAACTCAAATAGGAGAGCTAGAAATAATAGTGAATGCCTAACACAATGATCAATAATGAATAATTCTTATCTGTGTTGATGAAATACCAAAATTTGGGATGTCAACATTTTGTCTTGTTAATATTATCATGTATGAAAGTGATTGTGGTCATGAAAAGACTTTACAATCAAAATTGGTTTTACGGTAAAATAGAATTATTATTGGACTAAATTTTAAGAAGGAATCATATAGAAGTGTATTTTAGCATAAACTAAACTCTTCGTATTTATTTGTGTGCGTTTATATTTGGTTTTTAATGCCTAACAATCCAATCTAAGATATATCTATATATTTCGTAGCTAGAGATGCAAAAACATAGAAATCAGCATGTGTTCTTGTTGTTTAAATCATGTCTACAAAGGACAATGGTCATATATGGAAATTATGATTCCTTAAACTAGCTAAATTGCATTGTTTCTTCTTACATTATATGAAATGAGTTATAGATGTTATGTAAAACTTATAAGGGGATACCATACTAAAAATGAAATAAGTTGGGGTTGTCAATTAAATTTAAAGTATTGTGGAGGTTCCCTATAGATTAGAGTAGTCTAAAGTGTAGTTTTTACATATTTTCCACATAGGGAGGAATAAAATGTACAGTGGGGTTATAAAGTAGAGAAGCCATGCCCTAAATGGGTGCATTTTCAATCCATTCTTTTATTAAAAATAGTTAGGTAAAATGGTAAAAGTTATTATGATCAGGTATGGTAGTCTTGTTGAGAAATTTCTTATTATTTGGATGTGATGTGAAATGCATCAAGCTATGGGTACAGATGATGTAACCCTTTAGTGATGTAGTTGACTATTATTATTCTCAAAATAATAATTAATCTACTCTATAGTGAAAATGGGTAGCATGAAAAGATATATGTTTATTATTATTAGCTACTATTATTATTATTATTATTTAAACATATGTTCATTTGAGAAATCATGGAATAAGATGTTTATCCATGAATATTTATATATACTTTATTACAGAGTTTCTTAATGTATAAATATGATAAGACTAGAATGGTTTTGACATGGAATTTCCTTTTAATTTTGATAATTGTGATAAGTCTTAGGTTAAATATATTACCTACTAGGCAACTTTTTATCATTATTGTGAGTTTATATTCATGTGTATGGTGATATTTCTTTTGAATGTTTTATATTTGTGATCATGCGAAATGATAGTTGTTGGGTTAAGGGTTAGTGCTTTGAGATTTGTATCAGGGTTCTATGGGTGACTTGGCATTCTAGTCAGGGATGTTAATCCCGATTTGTACCAATTGTCTCAAATCCACCACTCACAAACACTCATATATGAAAAACATTAATATCTATGTACCATATCTCTTGGTTGTCAATGTTTGAGTTAATCCCTTGGGGTTTCAAACTTCCCAGCAATTTGTTGTTTCATTGTTCTTTTCCATATTTTCTGCAATGATATAGAAGTAAGGGTTTGGTGATCCACTAAATATGCATTTTCCCTCAATGTTTCACCCTAATTCTTGGTTGAAACCCTCTTGGATTCAATGATGGCTTCACTCATGAACTGGTGACATAACCTGTGTGTTCATGGCATACTAAACAATACCATTAATTTTAATACATACTTGAAAACACCTCTAAAATTCACTTTATTTAACCCCTTGCCAATACAAACCCAATACACCTTCCCAATTTAAAAGACCCCTACCTTCACTAGATATTGTAGGTATCCATTTTTTCATGAACATTTTTTATACCCTTTTATATTTATATCCCTAGTATAGTGACATGATTCCTCTCTTATGATCCCACATGCATCCTACAATGCACCTTTATTCTTTTGATATACATTGTGGATGCATATTGGTTCTCTGAAAATGTAATTACTCAAGCCACACTCAAGCACATCTCACTATGATTTGTGGGATTTAATGCCTTAAGATAAAAAATATCATAAAACTTTTATGAATATTAATTATGTGCGTGTATATAAAATAACATACAATGAAAAATCAATTGAAAAATCTTTATAAATAAATTTTCACCAAATAAGGCATTGATACATAAGTCTAGATCCTCTATATGTAAGACAACTATCTACAACCAAGTACGGGGTCCCAAATCTCAAATCCATATAAACAGATGGGTTATAAATCCAACACTCAATTAATCATTCACTCACTGGGAGCTTATTACAACCTATTTGGGACTTTGGAGAGGAATAAAGAGATAAACCTTGTTGTGTGTTATTGTAATGCATATCTAAGAATCTTTATATACAGATGCATTCATAGTGAATTATTATGGGCATGAACAACCACCCTTATTTATAAGTAACGAACTTTATTTTTGTATTACTTACAAATAAAAGTAATAGACAAGGGAATTTTTCTATTTTTTCGTAAATGTTCTAAGTAAACTATGGTATAAGAACACTAAACTAGATGAAATATGTTATATTCTCTACAATAACGTGATGTTCTCCTTCGTAAATTATCAATAAGATAAATCTTTTCTTTCATTTACCAAAACAAAGTTTTCATGAGGTCCAACTTGTTATGTCAAATAATTGTGTCGTATTCATGAGCATGTGTTCTTGATTAAGTATTGTATGTTATGTTGTGATTTTCCTACTTGACATATAAACTCATGCAAAATCTCTAACACGTATTGAATGTGCATCCACACTCCAACAATATATAAAAATGAGAACTCTATCAAATTCTAATGCGACAAATGGGATTCACATAGAGAATACTCTACTAGAATTTACACTCAACCTTCAATTGTTAAGAGCATGTGCTTCGCCTAAGAGGTCACAGCTTCAAAATGAGAGGGGGTAGAGTATGCATGCCTTCATAGACATAGTAGTCAAATCGCCATGCAAATATGGGTCCCTTGTCCCACAAAGAAGGGGGTCTCATACACCAATTTCGTGTATGGCTTCACCATGACCTTAAAATTGGATAGGAATAATAATAATCACCTTGCCTTCTTCTATCCTATAGCATAGATTATTCCTTGTTCAATGTGAAAGCTTGCTCTAATCTTGATTTGTATATGATGTTACTATGGCCTATCTATCTCATAAAATTATGTTCTCTTTCAAGTTAAGTTCAAGGATTCTTTTATGACAAGGATGAATGAATGGCTTTATTTGGTCAACACTAGTTGTGAGAACATATAAAGGAATACATGAACAAGTCAACACTATGTTTCACAACAATTCAATAAAGGAAATATGCTTGTTGTGAACTACGGGCATCCCTCTCCCTCCCCCTTTCACTCGCTCTCCCTCTCTCTCTTTTTCTCTCCCTCTCTATCCACTCTCTCCCCCCCATTGTCTCTCTCCCTCCCCCCCGCTCCCTCTCTCTCTCTCTCTCTATCTCTCTCTCTCTCTCTCTCTCTTGCACTACCTCTCCCCCCTTTCTCTCACCTTACTCTCTCTCTCCCTCTCCCCCTCCCTGCATCTCTTTTTCCATCTGTTTGCATCTATCTATTTTTTCCTTTATCTCTTTGTCTTGTTTTACATTTGACCTTGTAGCTAGGGAAAATATATATCAGGGATAACTTTTCAAAGAATATATATTTCCCATGGTTGATAACTACATGGGAGGATACAAAAATGATATGTTTCCATATGGTAAGACTTGGAGTGGGAAACACATACCATGTCTGGTGATATTGACGACGTAGAGAAAAAAACTGAGTGCAAGTAATGGAATGACACCAGTGTTTTTAAGAATTTGATTGCAAGAATCTGTAAGGAAGAAGACACTCGAAAAGAATAAAAATTAAAACTAATTTTCAAGTGTTCATTTATAAAAAGATACAATGAGCACGTTGCAGATCTCCTAGAACCATGATCAAAAAATTTGTAGATGAGGGAAGATGCCAAGAAAGAGGTGGATGTTAAAAATATTTCATAAGTTGAGGTGAAAGGTATGAATGGTGTTTTTAGAATACTCCTACAGTGAGCGACCAACAAGAAAGTCCTAACAAAAAATATGAACCTTGCTAGTAGCAACTCACATAGTGTACTTACTTATAATTGAAAGTAAGTGGAGAGTGATTTGGTGACTCATCATAGATTTGGATGCCTAAATCCAATTGATCTGGTAGGTTCAAGGAGATAAAAGAGTTCAGGTGTTGAGGGTAAGCACTTGAAAGGGGTCTCAAATGTTAACAAATCACTCTAATCTCTTGGGATCTTAATCATGAATCTTGTAAATATTGGCAATAGGGAACTACAACATGTACCATATCATGATTCAAAACTTACATTTCTTCTCTCTTGGTGGAAAATCTAAAATGACTATCATTACCAATGTTAGCCCTTGTAATTATTCTATAGTAGAGACACTTTAAAATTTGAAATTTGCACAACAAGAAAAAATTGTTTGGAATACTTCATCTGTAACTGAAGATGCTACGAGAGATGTTATAACTTTGATGATTCAAATTCCACAGTTGAAGGAAGAAGTAAGTCATATGTGTGGTTATCCCGAAGAAGTGCCTCCCACTCAAGAATATGACTATGGAAACATGGCCTTGTTGACCTCTTTTGGATGATATTGATGGGATATGAGAGATCTAGCAAGCCCATTTCCTGGTCATACGAAATGGCCTTCACAAACATATTTGGAATCTACACTTGTAGGAGCTGTGAAAAGACATGAATCTTTAGAGACATTAATGAAAGCAATGGATATTAAAAATTAAAAACTAAAACATTTTGTTAAACATCGTGAGGAAGATGCACAGTGTGGAAAGATGATGCTTTATTTTGAAGAAGACAAATTTAAGAGACTAGAGGCAGTTGCTTCTGATAATATGGTTGTAGAAGCACACCTTTTAGAGGAGAAGAATGTGTTAATGGATGAGCTACAAATTATAAATAACAATGTCGATCAAAATCTTCAGGTGATGAGGGTTGAAATGGAAAATATAAGGTTGATAAAAGAGCTAAGAAGGTACCAAGAATGTTATGAGGGTGGAGAGCTAGAGAAAATTCTAGAATAGATAGTTGTATTAGGAGATTAGTTACTCAAAGCTTTGGAATATACGCTTATGCATGAGAAGGACACAAAACTTATGAACCAAAAGGAATCATCATAATAATATCTTTCTTCCATCAGTGAGGAGAATGAATTTCTTTACAGACATGTTAATTTGTGCTGAAGGGAATAAAATATCTTCGTAATAAGTTTTGCATCTACCTAGAAGCCAAATAAAATTTGGAAAGGCATGTTGATGATTTGATGATCCATTGTGATAAGATGACGCTTTCAGATGTTGATGGAGAATTCCAACTAAACTCTGCAATGGATTCTCTATAGTTGAAAAAGGGGACATCATTTAGATATGGTTTACCAGAGAAAAGGGAGCTTAAATATTTGGTTGAAGAAATTA
This sequence comes from Pinus taeda, assembly GCA_000404065.3. Taxonomy (NCBI): domain Eukaryota; kingdom Viridiplantae; phylum Streptophyta; class Pinopsida; order Pinales; family Pinaceae; genus Pinus; species Pinus taeda. The sequence goes on from APFE031159427.1 coordinate 12,912, forward strand.
GTGCAACCAATCAATGTGAAGCAGAAGCTCGGGGAACTTCCATTTATTTGGCTAAGGAAGTTGATGATTTATGCAAAAAATGTATAGGAGTCTATTGAAGATAATGAAGGAATAAGTATCATGTATGAGAAAGTCATGAAAGAACTATATGAAGTAAATAAAGTTGAGGAATATGGACATGAAATGAATGAAAAATCCCAAGAACTAGTTCATGTATTCAAGTATCAAGTTGAGGAACTTGAGTAAGAAATTAAAGAAAGGAATCAAAATTTTTTAAGAAAGGGACACATGTCTACAAAGGATGATTCCCCAAATATTTCACCAGATGTAACAGGCTCTATGAATGTTGAAGTATAACATATAGCTCTTCGTCTTAGAAAAGAGATTGCAAAAATACTAATAAAATTGCAGGATACATCAGAAGAGAATGAAAGAATTCTTGAGCTATATGAAAAAGCAATGCGATAAAGAGAAGATGCAAGAAGAATGTGGTGGAATTTTGGAGGTAGTAGAATTTGTATAGAGCATGTACAAGACATGGAAGATGGAACGGGGACAAATGCAATAGGCCGTGAAAGCTTAATTCAAGGGCATGAAGAATAAATTTGAGGTAGTGTTGAAACTGCATTATTGCATGAACACGCTAGTATCAATGGGGATTGAAAAGTAGAACTCGAGGGGATCCATACATGAATGGAGGATTAGGAGTGTACAATGAAATTAAAGGAGATAACTGACGAGAATGAAATATTAGTTGACATGTATGAGTAGGCAATGCCAGAAAACAATGGAATTAGGAAACTATGGCAATGCGTTGTACAAAAAATAAGGCTTCCATTGAATTTAACACAACTATAAGGGGCATTATAGAATATCAAGAATTGAGAAATGAGGCTGAACAACTAGAAATTGAGATTGTGCCTAAAAAGGATTCTAATTAACTGAGGATATAGTTGGAAGATGGTAAAACATATCTAAAATTTCGCATGAAATATGTTGGACATCAAGAGGAGAGAAGGGGAACACTAGGACTATAAAATAATGGAAATATGCCACAAACAGAATTTGTATTTTCCTCCTCTAATGTTAAGTTAGAGCATCCATAGTAGAACTTATAACTGTGGCAACAAGAAATGATTGATTAGATTCAAAATCTTCAAACAAATCTCATGAAGATGTCCCAAGAGAATGGAAAATTAGTTAAGATGCATGAGAAAGCTATATCTGAGAGAAATATATTAGTGAAGTTGTGGAATAATGTATCATATTCTTTGGATCATGTTGAGAATATATAACTTTTGAAATGAGATAGGTTCCATAACATTTCCAGAAGTCTTTGTATTGTATAGGGGAGCCCCCTTTGCTATTTTATCCCAAAAGAAACTGAAGTTCTTGAGGAAATGAAGAAACAAGGATAGGAAAACGACATTCAGATTTTTGAAAGTCATCATGGTATATTTTTTACCCACAAGGGAGGTACAGTGGATGTTTAGGAGTAGTCTGACTTTTGGAGAAACATGGATGACAATTTAGTCTCTGATAGATTATTTAGCTTGTTAACAAATGAAGCGCGTGAACTACAATTGAAAATGAAGGAAATGGCAGGTGAATATGAGAAACTACTAGTAATATTTGAGGAAAATGCAAATGATAATTATAAAATTAGGAAACTATTACAAAAAACTAGTTAAGGGCTGGAAAATTCCACACAGGAGAGGACACTTTTCTTGAGGGATAGAGAGGATGTTAAGTCCAAGCTATATAACCTGATAGATAGTAGTGAAGATATGATCGATGGAAATAAGATATTTTTTCAACAAATGGATGCATTAAACATAATTAAGGACTCATCAAATAATGTTGATGCTCATTTTACAATAAACCAATCTGATGAACTTCATCCATTGATAATTGAAAACAAGTCAGGCACAAATGTGGGGAACTGAGAGGAAACAATCAAAATGGATGTTTCTGTAAAAATATATGAAAGTTTGATCCACTTGTTCCTACAATTAAAACAAGAACCCATCATACTAATACTAAAATTCTCTAATCAATGAATAAATCAATATAGATATATTTTAACCTAGATCTTTTATACATTGATCGATTGTTTTCTTATTTTCTTTAAATCCCTCTCAATTCTTAATAAATATTGGACTAAAATAGATATATTTTAATACGTATATCCACCCCCTTAATGAAGCACTAGAACCCAAGTAGGTGGTACTAAAATAGTCCTATCACTACATTATGTCCTCCCTAAAAACAAGCATTGTTCAATTTTATCTTTGAATGGGCAGACACTTGATAAGTGGTGGAAGTTCCATGGTAATACACCCAAACATAGATGAAGTGATTTGATCATCATAAGCAACAACTAGCTGATTTAGAGTTCTTAATGAAATACATGAAAACTCAATTTTAACACCATAAGAAACAACTAGGTGACTCGGAGTCCTCAACGAAGTTCTCCTTAATGCATGTGACAACTAAAATCAAATAGGAGAGCTAGAAATAATAGCAAATTCCTAAAACAATGATCAATAATGAATAGTGATTACGTGTGTTTATGAAATCCCAAAATTTGGGACGTTAGCATTCTGTCTTATTATTGTCATGTATGCAAGTGATTGTGGTCATGAAAAGAAAAAATAATTGGAAGTGGTTTTAAGGCACAATCAAATTATTATATGGCTAAATTTTAAAAAGGAATCATATATAATCGTATTTTAGCATAAACTAAACTCTTCGTATTTATTTTTGTGTGTTTATATTCAGTGTCGCTTGCCTAATAATGCAATCTAAGGTACTTCTATATATTTCGTAGTAAGAGATGCAAAAACATAGAAATGAGCATGTGTTATTGTTGTTTAAATCATGTCTACATATGACAATGGTCATATATGGCAATTATGTTTACTTAAACCAGCTAAATTACATTGTTGCTTCTTACATTATGTGAAATGAGTTATATATATTATGTAAAAAGTTATAAGGGGATACCGTACTAAAAATGCAATAAGTTGGGGTTGTCAATTACATTTAAAGTATTGTGGAGATTTCCTATCTACTAGAGTTACTTAAAGGTGTAGTTTTTACATATTTTCTAGAGAGGGAGGAATAAAATCTAGAGTGGGGTGATAAAGTATAGAAGCCATGCCCTACATGGGTGCATTTTCAATCCATTTTTTATTAAAAATAGTTTGGTAAAATGGTAAAAGTTATTATGATCAGGTACGATAGTTTTGTTGAGAGATTTCTTATTATTTGGATGTGATGTGAAATGCATCAAGCTATGGGTAGAGATAATGTAACCCTTGAGTGATTTAGTTGAATATTATTATTCTCAAAATAATAATGAATCTAATTTATAGTGGAAATGGGTAGCATGCATAGATATATGTTTGTATTTGTCAAGTACATGACCTATGGTACGAGTGAAAAGGAAATATATTCTAAATATCATAATGCTCTAGAAAAAATTATAGTTGTTTGGAAACTACAAAGATGAATGTTTGGAGACTAGTTTCCTCTAAGGAATACATACTTTTAACTATGTATTTTATTTCTCAACTTCTAGGATAATTTATTTAATATGTATTTAGTCTTCAACTATTGTATCAAACAATGACATAAGCTTGGACAAAATATATCAAAAGATATAAGAAAAAGGTAAAAAAGTCTTTAAAATCACAAAAACTATTTCAACAAAAAAGCCTTTATATTAAAAAATTTGAACAAATAGATCGAGCAACAAAATAAGATATATTGATTTAGTGCTTATATGATTACAAAAGAAAATTGATAATTCTCCATAAGATTTGTTTTCAAAATCTGCAAAACCTTATAATCAAAAAAATTAAATACAGTAAAATGTACATATACAATAAATTTGTATATGTATTACCATTAGTTTCTTTCAGATGTTACAAATGCATAAACAAAAATACAAGAATTAAAAGGAACATATTTACAATTTAAATTTACAAATTAGGTTTGACGTCATCTTGAACTTGAGTTGTAAATCACATTAAATTAGGGTAGAGTTTAACTTATAGATGAAATGGATTTTTTTTACCCCTGATGCCTTTTTGTAATCGACATTATGGTGAACTATGATCCACTCTTTTAATGGTTGATCAAGCCATTTCTTTTATATAATTGAGGGAGGGAATATTGAAATGAATATATATGGGTTCCTTTCAAAAAATAGTTCGATGTTCTTTTGTTCACATCCTCTTATTTTATCATCTGTATTAGCAATGGTTTTTTTTGTCTATTTCAATGTTTCTATATGTCAATGTTTGGATTTGGCTTTGTATGACTGGAATGGTTCTTTCATGCAGTTTTCTTTCAATTTTTGAAATTTTGATAAGACTTGGGATAAATATACTACTGACTAGACAACTCATTTATGACTAGTGTGAGTTTATATTCATGCGTATGGTGATATATCTTTTGAAAGTTTCAGATCAATAAGCATGAAAAATGATGGTTTTCAGGCTAAGTGTTATTTCTTTGATATTTTTATCAGGGTTTTATGGGTGATTTGGCATTCTCGTCGTAGATTTTTATCATGATTTGCACCAATTGTCTCAAATTGACTACTCATGGACACTCATATATGACAACGATTAATTTATTTGTACCATACCTCTTAGTTTCAATGTTTGATTTAATCCCTTGGGGTTTGAAGGTTACTAGGAGCTTGTTGTTTCATTGTTCTTGTTCATACTTTTCACATTGCTAGACAAGTAAGGGTTTGGTTACCAACTCGTTGTGCATTTTTCCTTTATGTTTCAACTTAATTCCTGGCTAAAGCCCTCTTAGTTTCTAATAATGGAACCCCTTATCGAGTTTAAATCCATTAGAGTCGAGATGATAGAGGCATATGACGAATGCGCGAAATTGTTCCACAAGGTTAACTAGTGGGAATTCCTTCAGTTGGTTTAGTGTTATAATAAAGGGGTTATCAAGTATTTTTCCTATTTCTTTTGATATGAAGAATTCTCGAGTGGGTTATCTAGAGATGGTTGTAGATATGGATTTCAATGAAGCATCTACTCAACTCTCCTTTGAGAGAGAGAAATGGTCATAAAATTTGCAATGTCTGACATTCCCTAGAACCAAATTATCATGAGTAAATATCGTGAATATCATGTGCAAGATATGCCAATTTCCTCCTTATAATCTAAATGGCGTAATTTATTGCTTTTGTTGCATCAGTATGTTACTTATGAAGGGTCACACAGTCTAGCTTTTAGTTATCATGAAAGGTTTTTAATGACATTTCTCATCCATAAACTTAATTTTCTCTTTTTATCTATAGAAAATCCTAACTAAAATATCATGCGCAAACCAGTCACATCGTAAGAACTCTGAAAGATCACTCTTTCGTCATAGTTTCATGTATATTCTAGTTAGACACCATTTCCAGAAATAGAGGGGTTGAATATGATCATTTCCTAGATCGGAGTGGTTTTTAAAATCCCGAATTACATGAGTATTTTAATTCCTCATGTATTTATGTGCATAACCCTTCGTTCGATAGTCTTGTCCAACCACCATATCATCATTCATTATATAGCGATTGTGAAGAATCATTTCATGAAGGAAGCCATTTTGTTTCAAATGATAATAATGTTGAAAACCTCAAACCTACTGGTGTTTTCCTAACTAGAAGCATCACCAAGGGTACTATTGTCTCTCAAATGGAATTGAAATAGGAATTTAATGATAAAAGAGAAGTTAAGATTAAATAAATTCATAACAAAACTATGGATCTAAAGTTAAGATTAAACAAACTCAGAGAAAAATATCTCGAGAAAGGAAAGAAAAACATTACAATACTCCTAAAAATGATGACTTTATCCATATAAAGGTTAATATTGAAACCTTTCCAAAACAAAATCAGCCATATGCCCAAGATAATTTTTGATTTTTGTGTTCATCTCGCTTGTTGTGATGGCATTCCTCCAAGAAACATCCATTCGAATGAGCCTAAATTAAGAACATTTATTTATCAAGACATGCACAAACTTGACCTCTCTCTTTGCCATGATATCAATTAATTATGTTAAGACTTTAATATTTGGTGAAAGTGGTAATGCACATAAAATAACCAATCCATGATTCTAACTTATTCTTTTTTAAGTACATGATCGATACCCTCCCCAACTACCATTTCCAAGGGTCAAATTGATATATTTGAATATTTGTTAAGAAAATAGTTAACTAGGATTGTTTTATACAATTGTTTACTTATATTTGTGGGACTAAGAATACGATATTAATAAAAAATCACAAGTTAGGGTTGGTTATTGGTTATTTATATATCCTTGTAGTTTAGTTAATATGATTGAAGTGATTGGGTATCAAGATTGAACATTCTAATTTCCTCTTTTATACACATAAAAAACTTAAAAGTGTCGATGATGCACAGATCTGTTGCGCCAGAGAGATAGGAAATCCTTGTCAGGTTTGCCAATGGATCGATTTAAGAAGGTTCGGCTGGCGAATTTCAGGTACTTTCGATTTTTCAGGGTTTTTCTGAATAGTCCATTAAATTAAATTAGAGTCGCTTTTGGTATACCTGTGAATTTCTTTGACATAATACGCATGAACGAACGAAATTTTCTTGTGAGTACTCAACTTTTTAAGGGCTTTTTCTGAAGATATTTTCATATTATCATAAATTTAGATTAAAAAAATTGTCACGGTATTTATTCTTCATTTAGTTTTCAAGGGTTTTTTACAAAATTTGTGAACAAAAAGTTTACGTTGATCATATATTTGACGAAAACATGGTCTAAGATATTCATGTCTCTGCCTTCTACGGCGACATTTATATAGTGGTTCCTCTCTTACTGATGCCTCCAGTCATTATAGCATATAATCATATTTTGCGTATTATCATATTTTGCGTTCCCTTGTAAGTTTTGATCATTTCCTGTTCTCACTTATTTTCGCCCTCCCTTTATATGCGGAAATTTACTGTTCAGGTTGCCCTTTTTGAGAATGAGCGGAAAGTTTTTAACTCTCAGATTATCCCACCGTATTTCCCTGCTGCAATCATGTGCCCCTTAATTATGCTCATGGTTTGATCTCTGAATGCATGCATGCAGGAGTTAGTTATTATTTAAATTTGGTTGGCTGAGGGTTTTACCAGTTGGCCAAATTAATATTGATATGCGACGATTGAATTCCCTGAATTCCAGGAAGCGTTGCTACTTTCTCTGCAGGAAAAGCTTTCGCCGGTCGCCGGGTATAAACTGTGTCGACCCAAGCTCTGCAGACCATCAGTCCCTGTTTTCCGATCACATAGTAAAATATTTGTAGTATTAAATTTAGAGGTCAAGAAATGGGCTGGCGCCAGATGTATGAATTCCACTTACCCGAAGCAACCAGTAGCGACAAATAGGTATAAATTAGTTTTACGCCAAACGACCCAGATCAATATGTATGATTTTGATTACCGGAAACCACGAATAGAAATAAGTACCATTATGTTGACCGTGAACCCTGAGCACATATTCATGATGGTTTTCACAAAATGAATGAGAGATGATGAAATTAGTAGTCACCGTCCTTTCCTTTCCTCGCCTTCCTTTAGCATTAAAAGGTACGAAATAGTTGCTTCTCACGATCACCATCGACTGCCTTCTTAAGAAGATCCAATGCCTCTTGGGGAAGACTTTAAATAGCGTACAATTCGCGTTTTACTTCACTTATTTTCAGGGAAGACTTCCAATAGGCTAGAATTCTCGTTTTGTTTTACTTATTTTTAGGAAAGACTTCCAATACGATAGAGTAAATATTTAATTTATTCAATTAAAAAATTATATTCAATTATTTAATTTTTACAAATTGGATGATATAAAACAATTTATTTATGAGAATAATTGTTTTATTTTTATAAGACATGTGAAATGGATGTTTTTATTTATTTAAATGTGAAAAGAGGCTTAATTTTTTTTTTAACTGAAAACATTTTTCTTTCTTTAAGTGATATGGTGGTTGTGTTTTTGCTAATTAGATAATAGGTTGTTGACATTTTTTGCAAGTTTAATTTGTATATAATTATTTCTTAGATGATATAATGATTGTCTTTCTTAAATAATATGATGATTATTGATGTCCAATTCATAAGAGCTTTTTGTTTGCTACATGATGTGGATTATACATGTTAAATGATATCATTATGTTTTTATTTGTCAAGTGACATGCTAAATTAGGCTGTTTGATGATATGATGGTGATAATGAGAGCGAGAGAGATAACGAGCATAAGGGGCGACAGAGAGAGGGAGTGGGGCTAGGGTACGATAGTGGGAGAGAGAGAGAGAGAGAGAGAGATGGAGAGAGAAGGGGTGGTACGGGGAGAAAGCGAGTGACAGAGAGAGAGGGAGGGGAAGAGAGAGAGAGAGAGGAGGAGAGAGAGATGGGGGAGAGAGGAGGATAGGGTGAGGGAGAGGCAGAGGAAGAGATAGGTGGGGGGAGAGAGGGGGAGAGGTAGAGAGAGAGTGAGAGGGGGACAGGTAGGGGGAGGAGAAGACAGTGGGAGAGGGGTAGCGAGGGGGGAATGGAGGGAGAGATACAAGGAGAGAGATAGAGGGCGGGGGGAAGCAAAGAGAGAAGGGTTGGGACGGGGAGGAAGGGAGTGACACAGAGAGAGGGAGGGGAAGAGAGAGAGAGAGGAGGAGAGAGAGATGGGGGAGAGATGAGGATTGGTTGAGGGAGAGGCGGAGGAGGAGATAGG